>MCJB01015163.1:0-86982 GCA_002018475.1 Nicotiana obtusifolia | reverse complement strand
GAACAAATCGGCTCATCCAGCCTCAGTCCTTATCCTCGTCAATGCTTGAAAAGGGGGCATTGCTAGCCCAACGAGCAAGTTTTATTAGTCCCCCTCGGAAGATTCGGGGACTGTATAGTCGCAGGAGATGATCGACGGTGAAGGGATGCCCTTCGATCTTACTCACAAAAAAACGGAAGAGAATGACTATTCTCCAAACAGAGGGATAAATCTGACCCAGCGTTACATCGTACCTTTTGCAAAATTCGATGATGATGGGGTCCAAAGGGCCCAACATGAAGGGGTAAGTGTAAACACTCAAGTAGCCCTCCACGTGGGTGGTGATTGCCTCTTCTGGTGAAGGAACCACCACGTCCTTACCAACCCAGTTGCAATCCTGCTTCACCCTCTCGATGTTTTTGTTCGTAATCGAACAAATATATCTAGTGACCGGCTCACCCCGGCCCGGTACTGAAGAAGCCTTCTCTACCTTAAAGTCGGAACCGGTTGAGCATCCAACCGGTACAAATACTTTTAGTGGGGGCTCGGTCGAAGTCCCCTCAACAACGACAGGCTCAGTTTCTTCAGCGGGTTGAGAGGAAGAAGGATTTTGTTTTTGAGGAACAGACTTGGATGTCTTTGCCATTGGAAATAAAGAGTTAGAGAAGCAAGTAGACGCAAGTGTAAGGCAAAAATAAAGGGGGAAATCACTTGAGATCAAACTCAGAAAACTTGAAGAATATGGTGCTCAAACAACGCAAACTCTGAAACTGAGAAACAAGAGGGCTATTTATACCCTCTTAAAGGTGGTGGTTCGAGTCCCAAAGTGAGGAAGCATTAATTAGCGCTTGCAGGCGTGACAGGTTTTGTCTTTAGTTGGTCTACGAAAAGACATTTTTGATACTTACCAGGTACGTCATCATGCTGCCGTCATTTATCGATATGATATTTTGCGTCTTTTTACATGACACTCAGAATTGCGTGTCACGCGCCATAAGTATATCTCCGTTCGACCTAATCTCGAATGCGGCGGCTCATATCGTTTTTTATCATTATTCTCCAAAAAATGAGGGGACTATCTGTATAGGGTCGAATTCGGTCGCTTGCATAGGGGATGTCGGTTTTGGGATTCGATGATCAGTGTCGATTGGAGTCGCTATTCGATAGGCCGAGATCAGGACATCAAAAGGAGAAGTCCAAGACCGGATTCCACCGGAACGAAGCTCGAAGCCAAGGCATTCATCGAGGCCGATTAGGGTAGAGCACCCTATGGTAAAATTATCAGATTTGCGTGACTGAAGGACCGAAAATCCCGTGATACGTAAATATCTCGGCGGGAATCGCGGTTGAAATCAGTAGACGTTGGGGCCATTAATTCTAGGGATATCTTACCTTGTAGATAGGTTTTTTACCTTGTATAGGATTCTTTTCCCTCCCTATATAAACAGGCAGCACCATTGTAAATGGCGTCAACAATCTACGATCAATATACACAAAGCTATAGTCTATTCTATTTACTTTTTCAATCTATCTGCTTCATATCGTATTTTAGAGGATTCTACCACAGTAAAGCTATTCAATACTTGTGGTTTGCTTCCTCCCTTACTCACTGAATTTAGTCTTTATTTTTGTTCGTTCTTTAGTTGTATCAAACCAAGTCACGTATTCTTAAAACCACGTACAAATTTAATTGTTATCCGTAGCCAAGGGTAAACACCACGAAACATCAACCATCAAATATTTTAATCTGTTTATGGTACACTCTATTTCTTTTTATTTCTTTTTCGTTAGTTCCCTAAATAATTTAATTACTGCAATATCATTCATTTTCTGTTTCCTTCTCGTTCCTTTTTTCGTCTTCTGATTTTTCATTGTATGATTTGATAGCAATATCTTTGTTTTGTTAGTCTATGAAATCTACGGATATATCATCTTCGATTTTGGTTTTCATATATTCTTTTAACATAATTTTCCGATGATCATGTGATAATTATCATGTAAGGTAATTTTTTCTGGTGCGTTGACATACATGCATGAGCTTGCATTTCATTAGTTTTTAGTAAAGTTGTATACTATATGTTATTATTGCATCTAGAAATCTTTTGTCATCTAAATATGTAGTAGTCGGAAGTCATTATGCTCTTAGGGAAAAGTTGGCGATTGTCTAGACATTTTGGTTAATAATAACCGTCAGCAAACTCTTTTCTCAAGTACTATTCTAATAATACATTAATTAATTGTATGTTTATTGCATTCTAGATTACAAGTATGGTTTTTTATTTAAAACTTTCACCTTTTGCTTTTATTTTTACGGTCATATTTATGAGATCATCTTAGAATAAAGGATGCAAAATAAGTCATTCACAGGCATAATTTCAATACAATTTATCAAATAATCATAATGTTTATGTGGTTGAACAATCGGTCTTTCTTGTTTTCTCGCTTGAACCTTATTTTTTTCCCTTTGTAGAAAGAAAAAAATATTTTAATCTTTATTTAATCAAATGATTATCAACTTATTTCATTTCCTAATCATCTATATAAATTTACAGTAGACAAAAGGAAGTAAAATGTAATGACCTGGTCGGTTGTTTTGAGAGTATTAGTCCCGATCCCCTAATTATTGCTTTCTCTATTTTATTTTTGTGGTTATGTGATTTGCCGGGGTGCTTGGTGTCGGGTTCAAAAAAGTTTCGGAGTGAAATGGGACAACATAGTCCCTAAATTGGATGTTTAAGTCGTAGGAGTTTACTGTAGTTTGACTTGTGTGAAGACGATTCCGGAATAGAGTTTTAGAAGTTTCATTAGCTCCGTTGCGTGATTTTGGTATTAGAAGCGTGTCCGGATGTGATTTGGAGGTCCGTAGTTGAATTAGGCTTGAATTGGCGAAAGTTGAAAAGTTGGAAGATTTTGGAAAGTTTGACGGGGAGTGGACTTTTCGATATCGGGGTCGGATTCCAATTCCAAAAGTTAGAGTAGGTTCGTAATGTCATTTATGACTTATGTGCAAAATTTGAGATCAATCGGACTTGATTTGATAGGGTTCGGCATCGAATGTAGAAGTTAAAAGTTTACAAGTTCATTAAGCTTAAATTGGAGTGCGATTCGTATATTTGATGTTGTTGATGTCATTTGAGGCCTCGACTAAGTTCGTATCGTGTTTTAGGACTTGTTGGTATGTTTGGTTGAGGTCCGGGGGGCCTCTGGTGTGATTCGGACCATGTTTGGCGCATTTCGAATCATTTTGGAGGTGCAGAAAGTCTGGTTCTCTTCATTTTTGGTTTCCTCTTACCCGATCGGGAATAAAGGGCCGCGATCGCGAAGCCTTGTGACTGGCAGTCGTGGTTTTGTTCTATGCGATCGGGTGAAGTCATACGCGATCGCGAAGCTTGCGAGGCCAGTGAATCGCGAACGCGTGATAGTTGCCGCGTTCACGACTAGTGTTCCGTGCTCACGTATAAGCTATTTGAGCTGGTGGTAATTTTGTTCTTCGTGATCGCGGGGGATTTCGCGATCACGATGTGTAAATAACTGGACAGCAGAACTTAAATTTCAAAATGAGGGTTCATTCTTTTATTTCACATTTGGACTCTGAGAGCTCGGATTAAGGCGAGATTTTGAGGGACTTTCAGAGGAAGTATTAAGGTAAGGATTCTTAACTCGTTTTTGATTAAATTTCACTAATCTATCATTTATTTCATTATGTATTTAGGGATTTGGGGTGGAAAAATTGGAAAAAAAAAAGTAGAAGTTCTTAGACCAAGTTTTTGGATTTTGAAAGGCTAAATGAGGCCAAATATGGATAATTCTTGTATGGTTGGACTCGATATCTAATGGGTGTTCGGATTTTATAATTTTTGTCGGGTTCCGAGAAGTGGGCCTGGGTCGACCTTTTGGAGCGATTTTTCAATTCTTTGCTAAAGTCATAATTTCATTATTTAAATTAGTTTTCTATAGTTATATTTATAGTATGAAATTGTTTTGGCTAGATTCGAGCCATTCGGAGTTAAAAAATCAAGGGAAAAGCCGTCTAATTGATTGATTGAGCATGGTTTGGGGTAAGTGACTTGTCTAACCTTGTCCGGGGGAAATTCTCCTTACGATTTGTTATTGTGGTGATAATTTGTGATATGTGAAGGCCGTGTACGCAAGACGAGTGCGTACACGGGCTAAATATTGAAATTTCGATTTTTGCTACGTAGTTTCCTTTTTCATGCCTTAATTGAGTTACTTTAGCATGTTGTAATCTTCATGTTTAGCCTAACTTCACGTGTCTACTTGTCTTATCTCCTATTTGCAACTTGTATCACATGTTTAGTTGAATTACTTGCTTTTCTTGATTTCCATATTCATTACTTAACTGTGAAATTCCTTACTTGAAATTGCTATCCTTGAAATATTTTGCTGTTAAGTTTGGTGTTGAATTGCAAGGGTCGTGGTTCTGTTGAGGCAAGATGTAAGTTGTGAAACATCTTTTATTTAGTTGTTGTGTTTTGATTTTCGTGTTATTATTGAGGTGATTGTTTGGTTGTTGCACGAGGTTTCTGCCGTGCGGTTGTTATTGTTGCACGAGATTTCTGCCGAGCGGTTGTTATTGTTTGCACGAGGTTTCTGCAGTGCCGCTGTGATTATTGATACGTATGCGGTGGTATAAGGTCTGGGTGTTGAAACGCATGCCGTGAGATAAGGTGGGCTTGTTACGCGTGGCTAGTAGGGGAATTACTAGAAGCCATGTGGTGTGATAAGATGGGCTAAATGCGGGATGCTACTTCAGGAAATGATTTTCAAAACCAAAAATAAAGGCTCCCGCGGCGACATAAGAAAAGATTGTGATATGTTTTTACGATTTGGGACTAAGAGGCGGTACCTCGGGAGTGCCCCTGTTGATATTCTTTATTTGCTGTATTGTTTGGAACTTGCTTTCCTTAATATAAAGCCCTGTTGTTTTAGCTTTCCTTGATTCCATGTTGTTATTTTCCATAAATTCTTTATTGTTCACTTCCCTGTCATTTTCATTATATCATTATATCTTCTGTCTTATTTCTTATTATCTCCAGCAGGGCCTTGACATGACCTCGTCAACTCTACCGAGGTTAGCTTGGCACTTACTGGGTATCGTTGCGGTGTATTCATACTATGCTTCTGCACATGTTTTGTGCAGATCCAGGTACATCCTATCAGCCTCAGTATTAGTGCGTTGTGTTGCTGCTCGGAGACTTCAAGGTACACCTGCCCGCTTCTGGATGCCTCAGAGTCCCTTTCTACTTGTTTTCCTTATTTCCTTATGTTTTTCATAGACAATGATGTATAGGATTGTTCAGCATAGTATTCTAGAGCTTGTGACTCATATCTCACTGGGTTTTGGGAAATTGTACGTAAACCCGGAAATTGTACGTATTGCGCTTATAGTCTATTGATGATACTGTTGAAGTTTTAAAATTTTAAGTTTTTATTTGATGTTTCTGCATATTGATAGGCTTACCTAGTTTTAGAGACTTGTGCCGTCACAACATCCTACGGAGGGAAGTTGGGATCGTGAAATAATATAAATCAATTTCAAGAGAATCTCAACAAAAGATATACCAAGTATTCATAATATTTTATGGTTAACTATATACCAATTATTCCTTTTAAAATTTTGTGTCACACATATTTTAAATATTATTTTTGTTACATTAAAAATATTATATTGATTAATATAGATACACGTGCAACATACGTGTTCAAAAACTAATATAAATATATATCATTTGACAAGATTCTTGACGCTCTCTAAAACAAAGATACCTATTTATCTTCTTTTTTTTCCCTCCTTTTTTGGTCATTTCTCTATTTTTCCTATTTTTTTATTTATCATTTTCTTATTTTCCTCCTACATTTTTGGTTTTCTCTCTCCATTTTGATGCAATAAAATCATTTATTGGACCCATAAAGTGAATTTAAGGAAAGTGGATGAGTTTTCAGTGATGAGGAGATTTCAGTTATAGAATACTATAAAGTATGAGTAATTAATTAACTATTAATACTTCATTACGAGGAGATTTCCGTTATGGACTATAAAGAAAGAGGAGTTAATTAACTTGGTAATTGAGTAATTAATTGACCAGGCAACTGAAGATTATATTGGTTATATTGGTTTGACAATCGTTAGACAAGTTTGTTAGGTAAGCTTTATCGTGATAATTTAATAATTATAGAGTCTTCATCTAATATAGTGGATAACACTACTTGTTTAATTCATCCTATTTCTAGAACCCTTCCGAATTTAAAAGTCTGGCAAATATTTCATCCTTGAGCGTTTTGATTTGCCTATGCATAGAAATAGTGTGAGAAAGTTTGAAAGTGCCACAACAGTTGAGTAAAATAGTGTGAGAAATTTAGAGTGTCACTATATTTGATTGAAAAATGTGATTAAAATGGTTATTAGAATGACTGGAAACTGTTGATTTTATAGAAGACTTGAATCTAAGAAAAATACTACGAGTAAATTTAGCTCTAGTACCAAAGTATGTTCTAATACTTTCTTTTTCAGTTTGTGTGGGGTCGAACTTGGACCGCTTGTGTAGGGATAAATTGGGTTCGAATTTATACGGTTGGTATCAATTATAACTACTGCTCGATAGGCCGGGATCGAGGCATCAAGGATCGAAGATCGAGACCGAGCATCATCGAATCGAAACTCGAAGCCATAATACCTGAGATAAGATCGTTGAGGTAGATTAGGGTAAAATGTCCTAGGGTAAAATTATCAGATTTGCGTAACGGAAGGACCAGAAATCCCGTGATACGTAAATATCTCGGCGGGAATGACGGCGGAAATCAGCAAGGACGTTGAAATCAGTAAATCAAGAGATATTTTACCTTGTAAATAGATTTTTTACCTTGTATAAGAATTATTCCCCTCCCTATATAAAGGGGTAGCGCATTTGTAAAAGGCATCTCAGAAAACAATTATCAATATACAGAAAAGAAGCATGCTCTTATTATTTCTTTATTCATTTGATTCATATTTGTCCATCTTAAAGAAATCAATCGAGGCCAAGCTATTCTAGACTTGTGGTTTGCATTCTCTTTCAATTTATTTACTGAATTTAGTCTCTATTCTATTATTCACTATTTGTATCAAACCAAATCACGTGTCCTTAAAACCACGTACAAATTTAATTGTTATCCGAAGCCAAGGGTAAACAGTTTGGCGCCCACCGTGGGGCTAAGGATAATAGTGAGCGTTTGATACAGTTTTCTGTCACACAAATTATTTTACACTTGCTCTGTGAAGTATCTTTGATTTCAGGTTACAGTACAACTATGTCGCACTCACAATCTGTGCCTCTGTACGTCGATGATGAATTTGATCGTCAGGGTGAAAACAACAACGTAGCACTCGGTGATGAAGTTCCGGTCGACGCTAATTCACAAATGGCTGTCAATGTAGATCGAACTTTTGACCCGTCAAACAGTGTTCGTAGAGAACACCGATCAACAACTCAGGGAACCAAAATGACGAACGGGACGGGATCAACCTCAAAATGATCTTTAACATGTTGCAAGCCCAGCAAACGGCCATTGCTCAACTACAAAGTCGAAGCCAAACATCGAACAAGGTTGAGTTTGGCCCTTTTGGGGGAACCATTCCTGAGGACGAACCAATCGCAGAGGAACCGAACGAAGGCGGATCGAGGGCGAACTCCGGGATCATGAGGATGCTCGAGGAACTAACCAGACGAGTCAAGTCTGGTGAAAAGAAGATCGAGGCTAACGACAAAAAGGTGGAAACATACAATTCCAGGGTGGATCAAATCCCAGGAGCACCCCCGATATTGAAAGGCTTGGATTCCAAAAAGTTTGTACAGAAACCTTTTCCGTCAAGCACCGCTCCGAAACCAATACCCAAGAAATTTCCCATGCTGGAAATTCCCAAGTACAACGGGACAACCGATCCAAACGAGCATGTGACCGCATACACATGCGCTATAAAGGGAAACGACTTAGAAGACGACGAGATCGAGTCCGTTCTTTTGAAAAAGCTAGGAGAAACCTTGTTAAAAGGGGCGATGACTTGGTATCACAACTTACCCTCTAATTCCATCGACTCTTTTGCTATGCTTGCAGATTCCTTTGTAAAAGCACATGCAGGTGCTATCAAAGTGGAAACGTGGAAATCGGACCTGTTCAAAGTCAGACAAAGGATAATGAGATGCTTAGAGAATTTGTATCTCGTTTTCAGATGGAGCGGATGGACCTGCCACCGGTCATTGACGATTGAGCCGTTCAGGCCTTCACCCAAGGGCTCAACGCTCGAAGTTCAATGGCTTCACAGCAACTTAAGCAGAACTTGATAGAATATCCGGCCGTCACATGGGTGGATATACATAACCGATACCAGTCGAAGATCAGAGTCGAGGATGACCAACTTGGAGCCCCTTCGGGATCTATTTATCCTGTCAGAACTCATGATAGGGTTCGCAGGGATATCCATCGAGAACCGAGACTGAATAGAGATCAGCATCGGCCATATCATGGGGATAGGAAAATCATTCCATCAAGGCAGGACTCCCCGAGATGCTAAAGAAGAAACGATCATGGTTGGAGCAACCGGGGGTCTATGATGAGAAGCAATTTCGAAAAACCATCGGTCACCGAGAAGCACCTCGGTTATCGGAATACAACTTCAACTTTGATGCGGCCACTCTCGTATCAGCTATCGGTCGTATCAAGGACACTAAGTGGCCTCGACCGTTACAATCGGATCCTGCCCAAAGAGATCCCAATTTGATATGCAAATATCATGGCACACACGGGCACATGACAGAAGATTGTCGACAGTTATGAGAGGAGGTGCCATGGTTGCTTGAAAACGGACATCTTCGAGAATTTTTGAGCGATCGAGCCAAAAATCATTATGGAAACAGGAATAAACAAGCGAACCAAGAAGATCCACAACACACGATTAATATGATTATTGTCGGAGTAGATGCGCCCCAAGGTTCGGTACTGAAGCGCACCAAGATATCCATCACCCGGGAAAAGCGCACTCGGGATTACGCTATGGAGGGAATCTTACATTTCAGCGAAGAAGATGCAGAAGGGATTATGCAACCTCACAACGACGCGCTAGTGATATCTGTGCTTATATACAGGACTAAAGTAAAGCGCGTATTGGTCGATCCAGGCAGTTTGGCCAACATAATCTGATCATGGGTTATAGAACAACTCGGGCTGACGGATCGAATTGTCCCTATAGTTCAGGTACTCAATGGATTCAACATGGCGTCTGAAATGATCAAAGGCGAAATAATGTTGCCGATAAACACTACTGGTACCATTCGAGAGACAAAGTTCTACGTAATCGGTGGAGACATGAGGTACAACGCCCTGTTCGGGAGACCATGGATCCATGACATGAGAGCAGTGCCTTCGACACTACACCAAGTACTGAAATTCCCATCATCCGATGGGATTATAGTAGTTTACGGGGAGCAACCGGCTGCGAAAGAGATGTTCGCAGTAGAATAAATAACACCGGTACCAGCAGCTCCTTCGCAAAAGGTCAAATAGCAATCACAGGCATCATCCTCGGCAAACGAAGATGAACAAGTGCATCTCGAGGATGACAGCTATGGAATCCCCAGGTCGTTCGTCAGTCCCGATGAGTTCGATGCAACCAAATCGACAATCGAGGAACTCGAGCAAGTTTCACTCTAATAGGACTCGCCAGATCGAAAGGTATACCTGGGCTCGGGCCTAAGTTCCGAGCTTAGGGAAAAACTTATCCAATTCCTAATAGCTAATGAGGATTCCCTTCGCTTGGTCCCACCTCGACATTACAGGTATACCACCGGAGATAACAACCCACAAGCTAAGCCTCGATCAGAAGTTCTGACCGGTCAAGCAAAAAAGGAGGCCTCAATCCGAGATCAAACACGCATTCATCAAGGATGAGGTAACTAAGCTTCTAAAGATAGGGTCCATTTTGGAGGTTAAATACTTAAAATGGTTAGCAAATGTAGTATTAGTCCCTAAAAAGGGGAATAAATTAATAATGTGCGTAGAATATAAGGATTTAAACAAGGCATGCCCTAAAGATTCTTTCTTTTTACCCAACATCGATCGCATGATCGATGCTACCGCTGGCCATGAGACCCTTAGCTTTCTCGATTCTTACTCTGGCTACAACCAAATACGAATGGACCCGGATGACTAGGAAAAAACATCTTTCATCACTAAGTATGGCACATACTGTTACAACGTGATTCCATTTGGGTTAAAGAACGCAGGGGCCACTTACCAACGCCTAGTAAACGGAATGTTTGAAAAACAACTAGGGAAAACGATGGAGGTTTATATTGATGATATGTTAGTTAAGTCCCTGCGAGCAGAGGACCATTTGAACCATTTGCAGGAAACATTCGACGTGCTGAAACAATACAACATGAAGCTGAACCTGAAGAAATGTGCGTTCGGTGTGGGCTCAGGCAAATTCCTCGGTTTAATGGTCTCGAATCGAGGAATAGAAATCAACCCCGAGAAGATCAAGGCTATCGAAGACATCATAGTTGTGGATAATGTAAAGGTTTGGGACGATTTATTTCAAGATCATCCGATAAAAGCCACCAATTTTTCAATCTATTGAAAAAGAAGAACAACTTCTCGTGGACCCCGGAGGGCCAAAACGCGTTAGAAGAGCTTAAAAGGTACCTGTCTAGCCCACCTTTGCTGCATACACCGAAAACAGGGGAGCGGCTATACCTCTACCTTGCGTCTCGGAAGTAGCAGTAAGTGTAGTCCTAGTTTGAGAGGAACAAGGTACGCAGTTTCCAATTTATTACGTTAGCAGAACATTAGGCGAGGCTGAAACTAGATACCCTCATTTAGAAAAACTGGCACTCGCTTTATTGAGTGCCTCCAGGAAACTGAAACCTTACTTCCAATGCCACCCCATATGCGTCGTAACGACTTACCCGTTAAGAAACATAATGCATAAGCCCGAGCTCTCCGGTCGATTGGCCAAATGGGCTATCGAAGTAAGTGGGTATGATATCGAATAACGACCCCGAACTGCGATTAAATTTCAGATGTTGGCGGATTTCGTCGCCGATTTTGCACCATCGCTAATACCCGAGGTCGAAAGAAAGCTAATGACCGGATCGAGGACTCCTTCGGGAGTGTGGACCTTGTTCACAGATGGTGCCTCGAACGCGAAAGGATAGGGGCTTGGTATCGTGCTAAAGCCCCCAATCGGTAATACGATTCGACAATCTATCAACACTGTAAAACTAACTAACAACGAAGTGGAATATGAGGCTATGATTGCAGGTCTAGAACTAGCCAAAGGCCTGGGAGCGGAGATAATCGAAGCTAAGTGCGATTTCCTCCTTGTGGTGAATCAAGCGAACAGGACTTTCGAAGTCAGGGAAGGTTGAATGCAGAGATATTTAGACAAGCTACAAGTTACACTGCATAGGTTCAAAAAATGGACCCTACAACACGTACCTCGAGAGCAAAACAGTGAGGCCGATGCCCTCGCCAATTTGGGATCATCGGTCGAGGATGGTGAAATCGAATCCGAAAAGGTCGTACAGCTCATGAGGTCGGTAGTGGAAGAAGGCCACATCGAGATCAATTCAACAAGTCTAACATGGGGTTGGAGGAACAAATACATAGAGTATCTAAGCTCCAGAAAGCTCCCCTCGGACCCAAAAGAATCAAGAACCTTGCGTACAAAGGCGGCTCGGTTCCCCGATGACGGAACCTTATTTAAAAGGACGTTCGGTGGCCCCCTCGTGATATGTCTTGGACCGGGCGACATCGAATACATTTTAAGAGAAATACACGAAGAAACTTGCAGGAATCATTTCGGTGTCGAACCCCTGATCCGAAAAATAATCAGGGTCGGTTATTATTGGATTGATATGGAAAAGGATGTGAAGGAGTTTGTTCGCAAATGTAACGAATGTCAAAGACATGCTCCGATGATCCATCAGCTCGGGGAAACGTTGCATTCGGTCTTATCACTATGGCCGTTCATGAAATAGGGAATTGACATCGTCGGCCCTCTTCCTTACACAATAGGTAAGGCTCAATTCATTCTTTTTATGACTGATTATTTCTCCAAATGGGTTGAAGCGCATGCATATGAGAAGGTTAGGGAAAAAGAAGTGATCGAGTTCATTTGGGATCACATCATATGTCGGTTTGGGATGCCATCAGAGATCGTGTGCGACAATGGGAAACAATTCATTGGCAGCAAAGTGACGAAGTTCCTCGAAGATAACAAGATCAAAAGGATCTTATCAATGCCCTATCATCCCAGCGGAAATGGACAAGCCGAATCTACCAACAAAACCATACTTTGAAATCTCAAAAAGAGGTTAACTGACGTGAAGGGGAAATGGAAAGAGATATTGCCTGAAGTCCTATGGGCGTATCGTACAACCGAGAAAACCAGCACCGGAGCCACCCCCTTCTCCCTAGTGTACAGTGCTGAAGCTTTGATACCGGTCGAAGTTGGTGAACCAAGTGTCAGGTTCCGATATGCAACAGAGGAATCGAATCACGAGGATATGAATACGAACCTGGAACTATTGGGCGAATGAAGGAAAGCAGCCCTTGTTCAATTGGCCGCCCAAAAATAAAAGATCGAAAGATACTACAACAGGAGAACCCATCTTCGAAATTTCAACATCGGAGATCTAGTACTCAGGAAAGTCACACCCAATACTCGAGGCCCGAACGAAGGGAATTGGGACCGAATTGGGAAGGACCTTATTCCATAATAAAGATCACCGGAAAGGGATTGTACAAGCTTGGAACAATGGACGGCGAACAACTGCCAAACAATTGGAACATAAATCACTTGAAACGATACTACTATTGAGGTACGATCTTTCACTCTTCCTTTTTTGCTTGTTTTTATTTATGTTACATCGACAAACTAACACTCGCAGGTATCATGTAAAGTAACCTCGAATCGGAAAGTACAGGACTTTAGGACTGAAAGCACGCGTTGCACTCTTTCTCCCTTCGACCGGTTTTGTCCCAAATTGGGTTTTACGACAAGATTTTTAACGAGGCAACCAAACGTGCTAACTTAGATTTGAAGACCGGTCGTATATCGAAGACAACAATATTCGGTGCTAAACTTTGATCGACCTCAAATATCGGAAGACTGCTTAGCTACTTCAATTCGGGGAAACTTCTCAAAGATCATTAGGAATCGATGTAAGGGTCAAACGGTCAAAGGAGCCGTACCCAAATAGATTGATCTATCCGCTAAATAAATTGTACAAGAACATGAATACGAATAAAGTTCTCTTGCACCAATATTCTGTCTCCGAGCCCAAGGGCCGTTTCGATTTTCTTTGTTCAATCAAATACTGACATTATTCAGCTATTCATCCGAAAATCAAATTTAATCAAAGGGGAATAAGACCTACTAAGGGAAACCCCGATTTCTTAAAAGGCTAAGGCCGTACCGAGTTAATGAAACTCAAAGGGGAATAAGACCTACTAAGGCAAACCCTGATTTCTTAAAAGGCTAAGGTCGTACCGAGTTAATGAAACTCGAAGGGGGATAAGACCTACTAAGGCAAGCCCCGATTTCTTAAAAGGCTAAGGCCATGCTGAGTTAATGAAACTCGAAGAGAAATAAGACCTATTGAGGCAAACCCCAAATCTTTACGAGGCTAAGGCCCTATCAAGTTAATCGAAGGAAAGAAAAGTCTACTAAGACATATCCCAAAATTGGCCAAATCCAAACTGAGTTCGAAGAACAGAAAATTCACCAAGACGAACCATTGGTTCTAATAAAAAGAATCGAAAAAAGTCAACAAGGAAAGGGAAAAAGACTTTTATATATATATATATATATATATATATATATATATATATATATGAACAAGATATGTTTACAAAGATGGGGACTTCATTACAAAAAAACAAAACAAAAAAAAAAGGAGAAGAGAAAGAAGGCGCTTCATGCCGAGTTCTCGGAGTCATATTCTTCCGGGAAGGCTTGTTTTCTGGCTTCGGCTTCGATCCTTTTGGCATCATCGATCTTGGCTGATAGATCAAAGCCCCGAGCTTGTATTTCCTCGAGAACGGATAGGCGAGTTTGACACTTAGTGTAATCAACCAAAATTTTTGATTGATCTTGAGCGGCCTTGACGTCGGCCCTGTACTGGGCCACCAACTCATCGGCCTCAGCCTTGGATGCAGCAACTTCCGATCTCGCCATTTGTAGCTCGTTGACCAAAACATCACGATCCGAGGTGAGCACGTCGACTTGGTATTGAAGCACGTCGGTGCTCTTAGTCAGAGCCCCGATTTTCCCTTTTGCCTCCGATAGTTGGGTTTCCGATGAAATCATTTGAGCTCGGAGGGCCTCCTTTTTCGAAGCCAGCAGATCCATCCTGTTTCTCCATTCATTGGTTTCTGCTTTGGCCTCACTTGCCTCAGATCGGAGTCGGGTTATTTGGTCGAGCTGCCGCCCTATCTGCTCGACTAAGCAAGAATTCTCTCTCCGTACAAAGTCCAGTTCAGCCCGAAGGTTCGACATCTCCCCTTCGAGCCGCTCAGAACGCGCCGATTCTTCCCGTTGACGAAGAAAAGCCTCATGATAAAGCACCGAGGCCTAAAAGTACAAGAGAAAATATGGTAGTTAGTCGAAGTTTGAAATGCCAAATAGTGAACACCAGATAAGGCTTATCAGAAACTTACCTTATTCAATGCTTGTTGAGCCTCACTGAACAAGCAGGGTACGTCCACTTCGTTCATCGCAGCCTGATCCTCTTCGGTCACCAAACACCAAAGATAGCTAGCCACCCCTACAGGAGCGGAAAGGACCCTAGCATCTTCGGGAATGGCGAACGTTATTATCCGCTTTCGATCAGGATCTGAAGTCGTAGCGGGAAATCTATCGACTAGCTTCGGACCGAAAGATGCCTTGCTCGCTCCAATGGAGGGACTTTTCCTTGGTACTTCTAGATTACCGAGCCCAAAAGAATCTTCAGCAGACGTCGAATCCACGCCGTCGAAGAAACCTTAGAAAGGGCCTTCCGGTACATGGCTCCTGCTCGGGGAGTGTCTGCGGCTCGGGCCTTGTTTAAGGTCGCCTCCGAGAAGGAAGGGGAGTCTATCATTTCTATGGGACCCGAGATTCCCTGTGCAGCCCCTCTCACATCGGCGGAAGCCCCAGTTCTCGCCCCCATTTCGGGGCCCTCGACTTGATGAAGGTGTGTTTCATCGGCCCTCTTCTCGGGGACTGCCCGTCTTTCAGTTCGAGATGGTTCGTTGCCCAAAGGATCAAAATCTTCGTCTTCCTCAGACTCGTCTCTCAACCGATAAATTGAGTCCGTGTTTTTGGGCTTACGAGCTATCCTTTTCCTCAGTCTCTTTCTCTCGGGCTCGGAAGAACTGGGGACTTCTTTCCTCTATTTCTCTTTCTCCTGCTCTAAAGCAGGGGGCTGGCAGGGAACCTCGCTACCAGGGGATGCTGGCCTCAATTCAACGTCCTTTGATAGACCTGCACATGAAGAGTAAAGCAAATTAGAAATTGACAACATAAGACGCAGAGTTTAAACTTAATCGGTCTCACCATGATTTTTGGCCTCCCATCGGCCCTTCGAGATCTCGCGCCAGGCACGTTCCGAATAAGTTCTTTGGGACACCACTTTTTCGACCCATTCTTTCAGGTGCATAATCGCGGCCGACGTTCGAGATTCGGCTACTCCATGTGGAATTGGTTAGTGAAATAACGAAGGAAAAACATCGAACAAATTGAGATATAGGATATCACTTACGGTTCATGTTCCACTTCTCAGGGAATGGCATGTCTTCAGCCGGAATCAGGTCCGATGTTTTCACCCGAATGAATCGGCTCATCCAACCTTGATCTATCCTCATCAATGCTCGAGAAGGGGGCTTTGCTTGCCCGGTGAGCAAGTTTTATTAATCCCCCTCGGAAAATTCGGGGACTGTATAACCGCAGGAAATGATCGACCGTGAAAGGGTGCCCGTTGATCTTGCTTAAAAAAAAAAAAAGCGAAAGAGAATAACTATTCTCCAGACAGAAGGGTGAATCTGGCCTAACGTTACCTCATACCTTTTGCAAAAGGCAACAATGATGGGGTTCAAAGGGCCTAACGTGAAGGGATAAGTGTAAACACTCAAGTAGCCTTCCACGTGGGTGGTGATCACCTCTTCCGGTGCAGGAACAACCACGCATTTACCAACCCAGTTACAATCTTCTTTAACCTTGTCAATAATTTTGTCCGTAATCGAACAAATGTACCTAGTGACCGGTTCGCACCGGCCCGGTACTAAAGAAGCCTTCTCTACATTAAAATCGTTACTGATCAAACACCCAGATGAATGCTTTCAAAGGAGGTTCGATCGCAGTTTCCTCAACAACAACAGGCTGAGGATCTTCAGTACATTGAGAAGAAGAAGGGGTCTATTTCTGGGGGACGGATTTAGAGGTTTTTTCCATTGTTAATAGGAGTTAAAGAAGTTAATATATGCAGGGATGAGATAAGAATAAAGGGGAATATCACTTGAAGGAAAACTCAGAGAACATGAAGAAGAGAATTTTCAGATATCGCAAACTCTAGAAACTGAAGACAAAGAAGGCTATTTATACCCCCTCAAAGGCAGCGGTTCGCGTCCCCAAACGAGGGAGCATTAATTAACACATGCAGACGTTGCAGAGGTTTGTCCCCAGTTTGTCTCTGAAGAGACATTTTCGATACGTACCACGTACGTCATAATGCCACCGTCATCTATCAATGTGATGTTTCGTGTCTTTTGATGTGACGCCCCGAATTCTGTGTCACGCGCGCCATAAGTATGTCTTCATTTGACCTAATCAAAAAGTTGCGGCTCATGTTGTTTTTCATCATTACTCTCCAAAAAACGAGGGGACTATCTCTATGGGGTCGAACTTGGACCGCTTGTGTATGGATATTCGGGTTCGAATTTATACGATTGGTGTCAATTATAACTACTGCTCGATAGGCCGGGATCGAGGCATTAAGGATCAAAGATCGAGACCGAGCATCATTGAATCGGAACTCGAAGCCATAATACCTGAGATGAGATCGTTGAGGTCGATTAGGGTAAAATGACCTAGGGTAAAATTATCAGATTTGCGTAACGGAAGGACCAGAAATCCCGTGATACGTAAATATCTCGGCGGGAATGACGGCGAAAATCAACAAGGACGTTGAAATCAGTAAATCAAGGGATATTTTACCTTGTAAATAGATTTTTACCTTGTATAAGAATTATTCCCCTTCCTATAAAGGGGTAGCGCATTTGTAAAAGGCATCTCAGAAAACAATTATCAATATACAGAAAAGAAGCATGCTCTTATTATTTCTTTATTCATTTGATTCATATTTGTCCATCTTAAAGAAATCAATCGAGGCCAAGCTATTCTAGACTTGTGGTTTGCATTCTATTTCAATTTATTTATTGAATTTAGTCTCTATTCTATTATTCATTATTTGTATCAAACTAAATCACGTGTCATTAAAACCATGTACAAATTTAATTGTTATCCGAAGAAAATTAGGATGGAATTTCTGAAGTAAAACTTCTCACTCGAAGTGAACGAAAAGAACAAGAAAGAGTAATTTAAATTAGTAAGAAACTGTTTGAGGTTACATTAATCAGTTGAAGGAATATCTGAACAATACACATTACCAATGAGTGGAAAACCTTTTTTCTAAAATAGTTCAAGAATAAGTGCACGGCTAATTTTTTTATTTATTTGTTTGTTTAAAACAAAAACATAGGTGATGATTTATTTTTATTTTTTGAAAATTTAACTTTTCTGAAAACTTTGAGTTAATTTTTTTTTTTTTTTTTTAATAAATTCCATCCTTATGATGGAGGAGTTAGGCTAGAGTTAAAGTTAGAAATTCGTATATTCAGATTACTTTGTGAAAACAATTGAAGATATGTTTAGTTCTTTTTTTGTTTATAATAACCTTTTTCTTGTTATACTTGAAAAATTACTTTTCTTCTATCCCAACAAAGCTTTTTAAGAATATCATTTACAAAATTCACTTATGTCTTTTAACCGGGCAAAGCGCAGGCGATTTCTCTAGTTATAACTAATAAATAGTTAATTTTACCACCTTTAGCTAGAACTGACGGTTAGAATGAGATAAATGTATAGAGGTTCCAATTTAGTGAACAATTCAAGAGAAGACGGAATCGTCACGCCTCGAAATCGCAATTGCTGAGCCGTGATTCGTCTAACGTTCACTTATTAGGCAAGCCAATATTAAGTACAATATTATCTATTTTAACAATTTTTAGAAACAGATAAATAACAAATAAAGACTGTAGAACTTCAAAATAGATGTAATAATTCCCAATACGCTGTCTAATCAACTCCCGGAATTGGGTGTCACAAGTACATGAGCTGCTAAAAGAAGATACTACAACCAAGGTCTGAAATAAAAATACAACTGTCTGAATAAAATAATAGTGCAAGAAATAAGATTAGGAATTCAGGATCTGCGAACGACGTGCAGCTCTACCTCAAATCTCCGTGAAAATCTAATTCAAGCGAGCCTCCATAACTGCTCCTGGGACCAACATCAAAATCTGCACAAGAAGTACAGAAGTGTAGTATGAGTACAATCGAATCTCATGTACTCCGTAAGTGCCGAGCCTAACCTCGACGATGTAGTGACGAGACTATGATAGGCACCACTATAAGACTGTACGAGCATAAATGAAATAACAACAAAATAGAAAAAACAAGTATAACATGAAAACTGGAATCCGAAAATACATAACAGAGGGCCTCAGAATAACATCGAAGCTTAATTTCTCAATACAACACAGATAAGGAACCAACAGTTAAGAACAGTCAATATGTTTTCTCCGTTGCGGCGCGCAACCCGATCCACAAATATATATATTAACATGTCTTCTCTGTTGCGGCGCGCAATCCGAACTACAAATATATATATGTACAAATAATGTTGTGGTGTGCAACCTGATCCCAACCAATAATACCAACATCCGTTGTGGCGTGCAGCCCGATCCCACACAATAATAATATAAATGTACAAACTATATCCAACTACGACGTATCTCACAATAAAACACAATAAGATAATTTTATAACTAAAGACACAAGTGGATAAAAGTAGTTATATAATAACACAAAGTCGTAAAGCAAGTAAAGGCAATCAATAAATAAATGCACATATAAAAAGCATGAATAAATAAAGGCAGTCAATAAATAAAGGCATTGGTAAATGAAAATAATTAGCAAATTAAAGCATGTAACGAATAAAGGCATGAATTTAACAAGTAAGAGCAAGCAACAATTAAAGTATTTAACAAGTATTAACATGAATTAATTGAAGGCATAAAATAATTGAAGACAAATGAATACCTCAATCCGCATGCTTAACCCATGACTACGTATATACACTCGTCACCTTGCATATACGTCATCTCCACACATAAAGTATGTAGCAAATAAACCAATCAAGTTCTAATTCCCCCAAGTCAAGGTTAACCACAAAATTTACCTCTTCCCATAACCAAATTAATGATCAACCACGACTTTTTCTTTAGGAAAAGCCTCAAAACCAATCACACTTAGCCAAATATAGTTCAAACAATTCAAAATAAGCTTTAGAAACTAGCCACGAGTAAAAAAAGATTCAATATTTAACTAAATTAAAAAAGTTAACAAAAGTCAAACCCGGGCTCGCTTGATCAAAATCTGAGATTCGGACCAAAACCTGTTTAACCATTCACTCCTGCCCGGTTGTGTGATTTGTTTCGAAAATCCAACCTCAATTTGAGGTCTACATCTCCATTTTTTAAAATTTCTAAATTCTACCAAAAATCCCTATTTCTACCATGAAATTCATAGATTAAATGTTAAAAATCAATGGGTGTTTATAGAAATACATCAAAACTAGTTTAAAAAAATACTAACCGATGAAGTAGAGATGAAAATCTCTTCAAAATCCTCTCTAGGCCGAGCTCGAGCTTTCAAAAATGGTGTAGAAAGACAAAATCCCGACTTTTATATTTCATGTAACTAGTCGTCAGGTGTTCTTTGTGTTCGTGAAGCACCTGACGCGTTCGCGAAGCACTCAAGCCAATGGCCTTCACGTTCGTGAAGTCCAAATCGCGTTCGCAAAGGCTATTCCCTAGCCTAGCCTTCACGTTCTCGTCCCTGGATCTGCGTTCATGATGAAGACCCCTACCATTGCCCAGATTATCCCCAAAGATTCGCGTTCGTGAAGGGTAATCCCTCCAATACTTCGCGTTCGCAACCTACCTCTCGCGTTCGTGAAGAGTAACCAGCCCCCAGCGCAAAATTTCCCCTTCGTGATCGTGAGAGAGTCTTCGTGATTGCGAAGCACTATGCTCCAGAAGAAAAACCAGTAGTTCTCTAAGTCCAACAATGGTTTGAAACGAATCCGAAACTCACCTGAGGCGCTCGGGCTCCAAACTGAACATACACACAAGTAATAACATCATACAAACTTGCTCGCTACCTCAAATCATCGAAATAACATCAAATAATGAGAATCAATCATCAAAACTCAAGATTTCAACTTGAAAACTCATTTTTCACCATCTTTCACATAATGCGTAGAAACACGCTCTTGTCACCCCGGATCCCAACCAAACGTGCGTACAAGTCCAAAAATATCATATGAATCTACCGGAAGCATCAAAATACCAATCCAAGGTCGTTTACAAAAATTATTGACCGTGATCAACTCAAGTCCCATTTTAGGCCAAGAATCACATTTTCTTCAAAATTTCACGTAAAAAGTTTCCGAAAACAAAACGGACCACGTACGTAAGTCATATAACATCTAATGAAGCTATGCAAGGTCTCGGAACACAGAAATAAGGGCTAGTACTCAAACGACCTATCAGGTCATTACATTCTCCACATCTAAAAGAAATATTTGTCAGACATAGAAAAGTACCTAGACTAGTAAAAAGATGCGGGTATCTACTCCGCATATCGGACTCAGACTCCCACGAAGCCTCCTTAATATGCTAACCTCTCCATTGTACTTTCACAGAAGGAAAACTCTTCGATCTCAACGTTCGAACCTGCCGGTCTAGAATATCCACCGACTCCTCCTCATAGGCCAAATTCTCATCAAGTTGAACTGTACTGAAGTCTATAAAATGTGACCCGTCCTCATGGTACTTCCAAAGCATAGAGATGTGAAATACTGGATGTACCCTTACTAGGCTAGTAGGCAATGCAAGCCTGTAAGCAACCTCCCCATTTCTCTCCAAGCTCTCGAACGGGCCAATAAATCTTAGGCTCAACTTGCCCTTCTTCCCAAACCACATCACACCCTTCATATTCGACACTTGGAGAAAAACATTCTCTTCCACCATGTATGCTACATCTCGAACCTTCCGGTCCACATAACTCTTCTGCCTGGACTGAGTTGTATGAAGTCGCTCCTGAATCACCTTATCCTTCGCTATAGCATCACGGACCAAGTCAGTTCCTAACAATCTAGCCTCTCCAGGCTCAAACCAACTGATCAGCGAATGACATCGCCTCGCATACGAAGCTATTTGGATGATTGACTGATAGTTGTTGTTGTAGGCGAACTCTGCGAGTGGTAGAAACTGATCCCATGAACCTTTGAAATTAATAACACAGGCATGCAACATGTCCTCTAAGATCTAAATAGTGCTCTTGTACTATCCGTCCATCTAAGGATGAAATGCGGTACTCAGCTTGACCTGGGTGCCCAACTCACGCTGCACGTCCTCCAAAAATGCGATGTGAACTACGTGCCTTGGTCAGAATGATGGAAATGGGCAAACCGTGCAGGCAGATAATCTCCCTGATGTAAATCTGAGCCAACTGCTCTATATAGTAAGAAGTCATCACCGGAATGAAGTGTGCGGACTTAGTCAACCGGTATGTAGCTGGAACAGCATTTGCTCCCCTAGACATCTCCCAAGTGGTATACCAAGATGCTGCTAGATCCTGTAATCTATTATGTTGCCAATTCAACTGACTCTCTATCTATGGCATGCATAACTTTGAGGGCTTTGGCTCTCTGTCTAGAAAATCCTGGGGATCCTCTACTTTACTAGATTCCGTGAAAGCTGGAGGCTCTAATATGAGGAAATAAAGAATCCTAGAACTCATAGCGTCAGCCTAAGGACCTGTATACTGTCATCTAGATTGAGTAGCTACAATGCTAGTAAACAATTTGACGGCCTCCCTCATGTCGTAATGCTGAGGAGCTAGACGTATAGTAGGTGGAGCACCCCTAACCTCTCCCTGAAAAGACGGAGTCTGTGAAGCTCCTAATGGAACCTCATGTCTAGACTCCTCATGCTCATCTAACTCAGGGGGTACTATGATGGTACCCTGGCCAGCAACGACTTTGCCCTTCTAGGCAACTGTGAGTCTCTTCGGCGACATCGCTACATATAAAACGTTTCATTAAAGGCTAAATTCTTATAACATAGCTTTATTACACGATCTATAGAAAAAGGAAGGACAACCATCCTATAATTTCCTGTAGCCTCCTATTCATAAATATGGCGCGCAACATACTCTAGAACAAGACTCTACTGGACACGGCTTGTAGACACCCTAGGACTAAACTACTTTGATACTATAATTGTCGCGACCCAGCCTAGGACCATGATGGATAACTGACACTAAGTGCCGATCATCACTAAACCTGTTGATAATCTACAAATCATGAATATAAACACGCAAAAATGAACAAGCATAAGAATAGCTGATAGGAACTATACAATCTGGAAAGCCGACAAGGCTAACACAAGCTAACATATATAAATACTAACTATATAGCTGCATATCTACAGGCCTCTAGGAGTGCTGAACTGAACAAGTACTGGATAAAACAGGGCCCCGCCATACCCAAACCGGCCGACTGTACACATACCAAAAGATAAGCAACACTGGGGAATAAGTGGAGTGATTCCAACAACTGGTGGATGGCCTACTGATGTAGCTCAAGCGCTGATCTATCTTTACCTGTGTGGTATGAAATGCAGCTCCCCGAAAGGGACGTGAGTATCATATGTACAAAGTATGTATGGAGGAATGCATATGTAAAGCATACTAAAGTATGACTGTAAGGTGGAAATCTGAATATAAGCTGAAAGCTAAATAAGAGTTTGAACTAGTAATTGATCTGGAACTGAACCAAAGTTTAAGCTAAAACTGTGCTGAAACGGAGCTACTATCTGAACTGGTTGGTGTCTAGCATTATGGGCTATATCCCCCAATTCAGGTAACTGTAAATATGAATTTCCCTCATGTATATTCATGCAAAGCAAGCTGTAGCTATATACGCATATAACATGCCTAACTTGTGTTATGTATATCCCCCCAGTAGCTAAATATATAATCAATAGGCCCCACTGGTGTTATGGGCTATCTCCCTCTAGCATATAATATAGTCCTTGCCGGTGTTATGGACTATATTGCCCCAACATAATTAATGTAAGCATGAATGAGGCATAACACATGTGGTAGCATCATATGAACTCAAGAGATCATGAAGGAAACCATAAACAGAATCACAAACGTAATCTGACGCTCGTCGTCCATAAGTTGGAACCGAGGAGACTACCACCATTTTAGGGAGAAACTGAGTATGTACATGAGATAATAAGCCTAATTAACTTATTAGGTCCCTCTAGAATCAATTTAGAACCAAGGAACCCAAAATTTGTCCAACTCTTCGAATTTCCAAAAATTGCGGCAAAGTTTCCCTAAAATTGGATGATCCCCCCCAAAATAATAGCAATCATCACAACATACACGGGAGTAGATACCCATCTAATATTATAACATCAAACTAAAGGAGATCCATTTATCCACAATAGTATCTGATCGACAAACGAAATTATGAACGTAATGTCGGCTCATAGTGGTGACATGAAAGTCTAAATATAATTTAGGAATAATCTATGCATAAACACATGATAGTTAAGCTTATATAATCTTAATGAATATATTAGGATCATATGGGGGTTAGGTATACATAAAAACATCAAAGGAATGGAACAAACGGAAGTCCGGACGGCATAGGCCAAATAGGCAATTCGCGCCTTTTATTTTTGTTGTGTTCTGAAGTTCCAACCTAAACTTGTTTCTTCCATACTTCTCATATTGAATTGAATTTTATAAAGGATACAATACATGCCGAAATTTACCTTGAACAACTCTTAGAATATCAAGAAGAAAGGCTAGAACATAGCTAAATCAAATCATGCCGATAAGGAAACGAAAGCCTTACATACCTCTTGTGTTGTCGCTCCCAAGCCTTATTCCCTTTGATTCACACCCTTCCTTATGCTTGTATAGCTAAAATTCAGAGGTGAAAAGCTTGTTTAGCCATGAATCTCTTTCCAAAACTCGAGTTATAAGGAGAAAGGAGGACGACAAAGTCTTACCTATATCATAAGGATCACGTTGATGTGTTCGCTTTTAGATATTGAGTTACGGATGATGGACTTGCTTCAAAACCCTAAGGAACTTCTTGAAGAGCTACGAAATATTTGGTTGTTCTTGAATTTGAAAGAAAATGAGGAAAAAGAAGACTAATAGTCTGTTTGGCCAAGCTTTTGTTTTGGCAAAAAATTGAGGTGTTTGGTCAAGCTTTTAGAAGGAAAAAGTGCTTTTGAGGAGAAGTAGAAGCAAATTTTGAGAAGCAGAAAAATGTAACTTCTCTCCAAAAGCATTTTTATAAGAAGCACTTTGGAGAAAAATATACTTAGAAGCAGTTTTCAAAAGCTTGGCCAAACACTAATTACTGCTCAAAAGTGCTTTTCAAATTAATTAGCCAAACACAAACCGATTCTTACGAAAAGTACTTTTTTGAAAGCACTTTTGAAAAAATTACTTCTCAATATAAGTATATTTTAGAAGCTTGGCCAAACAAGCTATAAGTCTTCTATTTATAGTAAGGTTGAAAAGTCAAACCACATGTGTGCTTCACCGGCGCTTCTTCTAACGCTCATATCTCTTTATTCAGACATCGTATGAACGAACTGTCAAGAGCATTGGAAACTAAATTCCAAAACCTTCAATTTGGTGTATAATATGTCCCCAAAGACCTCATATAGCACACGAAATTATTTCTTAAGAAGCTTCATGACAAGGCAAATCTGTAGTCGATTTTTCTGCAACTTAAATCCGATATTCCCAAACTCTATATTCTATATCCAAACATCATATATAATCATATTATGACATTAAATACATTTAAGTCATTCTTAGCAAGTCATTTACACAATATACAACACCATAGAAGTACGGGGTTAAACAATCTCCCCCACCCCCTCAAGAACATTAGTCCTCGAATGTTGACTGAGGTATACATAAGCATTAAGCAAAGATCCAATGCCTAGAGTATTGAAGAGATGCGGATATATGGCTCTCATATCCTTCTCAGCTTCCAAATTCATCTCTTTCATATTGCTCCACCATAACACTTCTAGTGAAAGAATATTTTTCGTCCTCAACCGACGAACTTGCCGATCTAAAATGGCAACAGGTAACTTCTCATAAGTCAACTGCTCAATGATCTATACACCATCAATTGAAACAACTCTGGAAGGATCTCCAGCACACTTCCGAAGTATGGAGACATGAAACACTATTGTACCTCTGAAGGTTTGCTAGATGGTCCAACCGGTATGCTACACTCCTAACTCATCAGATGATCTGGCATTGACCTATATACCTAGGGATAAACTTGCCCTTCTTTCTGAACCTCATAACACCTTTCGTAGGTGATACCTTCAGGAACATCTAATCGCCAACCTGGAACTCTAGATTCGGGTGTTGGTTATCTGCATATGACTTCTGTCGACTTTAGGCTGCTAGAAATCTCTTCCTAATCAGCTTAACCTTATCCACTACTTGTTAGATCAAATCTGGGCCTATCAACTGAGACTCACCAACTTCGAACCATCTTATGGGTGATTTACACTTGTGCCCATACAAAGCTTCATAAGGCGCCATCTGTATGCTGGAGTGATAACTATTGTTGTATGCAAACTCTATATGGTAAGTGTTCATCCTAGTTTCCTTTGAAATCTAACACACACGCCCTTAACATGTCCTCGAGCGTCTGTGTGGTTCGCTCGACCTGTCTATCTGTTTGGGGATGAAAAGCTGTACTCAAATTTACTTGTGCCTCCAAACCTTTCTAGAGCAATCTCCATAAGTTAGCTATAAGCTATGTGCCTCTATCTGAAGTGATAGACACTGGAACACCATAGAGGCGTACAATATCCCTGATATACAATCTAGCGTAATCTTATGTTGTATAGGGATTTCTTAACAGGCAAGAAATAAGCTGATTTAGTAAGCCTGTCAACTATTACCCAAATAGAATTATACCTACTTCGCGTACGAGGCAAGCCTGTGATAAAGTCCATATTCACTGCTTCCCATTTCCATTGTGGGATCTCTATCTCCGGTAACAAACTGCTAGGCTTCTGGTGCTAAAACATTACCTGCTGGTAGTTAGGACACTGGGGCACGAACTTTTCTATGTCACGCTTCATTTCGTCCCACCAGTAAATCCGCTTAAAATCATGGTACATCTTAGTAGAGCCTGGATGAATGGTGTAACCTAGAATGATGTGCCTCTGCCATAATTTGCCTACATAACCTTGCAAAGTCTAGAACACAAACCCTATCTTTATATCTCAGGACTCCATCACTAATAACTCTATAAGGTGACTTTTTATTTTTCATGGCTACATGAATATAGTTAATTAAAACTAGATCTTCATAATGCCTCTATTTCACTTCATTCACTAAGCAAGTGGTAGCTATATTCTGAACTACAACTCCTGTATCCTCTGAATCTATCAATCTAACTCCCAAACTGGCTAACTGATGGAGTTCGTGAGCGAACTCCTTTTTCTAAGGCTGCAAGTAAGCTAAAATGCCCATTTTACATCTGAGAACATCAGCTACAACATTAGCTTTACCTAGATGATAAAGAATGTCAACGTCGTAGTCCTTTAGAAGCGCTAACCACCATCTTCACTACAAGTTCAACACCTTCTATTTAAATATGTACTGGAGGCCCGTATGATCTGTATCGATATTAACATGAACGCCATAGAGATAGTCCCTTTAAATCTTTGGTGCATGAATGACCACTGCTAGCTCCAAGTCATGTGAAGGATAATTTTGCTTGTGTTTCTTCAATTGTTTGGAAGCATAAGCAATTACCTTTTTGTGCTACATCAGCACATAACGTAGGCCAGTTCGAGAAGCTTCACAGTAAATAACATAACCCTCGGATCCCTCTGGAAATGTAAGAACCGTAGCTGTAATCAACCTATTCTTCAACTCCTGGAAACTCCGCTCACATTCATCTGACCACTGAAATTTGGTTGTTTTCTATGTTAATCTAGTCAGTGGAGCTACAAGGGAAGGAAAACCTTCTACGAACCTCCTGTAGTACCATACCAAACCTAGAAAACTATGTACCTTAGTTGGCATTGTAGGTCTGGGCCAATTCTTCACTACCTCAATCTTCTAACCATCTACTTTGATGCCCTTTGATGATACTATATGTCCCAGAAATACTACCAAACTCAACCAGAATTTGTACTTTGAGAATTTGACATACTGCTTTTAGTTCCGAAGGATACCAACACTGTGCATAGATGCTCTACATGTTTTGATTCAGACTTGGAATATACAAAATATCATCAATAAACATTATCACAAACAGGTCCAGATAATCCCTAATCATGTTGTTCATAAGATCCATAAACACCGCTAGGCATTAGCCAACCCGATCGACATCATTAGAAACTCATAATGGCCATACTTGGTTCTGAACGTTGTCTTAGGTATGTCACACTCTCGGACTCTAACCTGATGGTAGCATGATCTTAAGTCTATCTCCCAGAAGCACTTAGCTCCCTGAAGCTGGTTGAACAAGTCATCAATTCTGGGAAGGGGATATTTGTTCTTGATCGTGACCTTGTTAATTTGTTTGTAATATATGCACATACGTAGGGAGCCATCTTTCTTTTTCACAAATAAGGGTGGTGGTTACCAAGGAGAAGTGTTGGGTCTAATTGAACCCTTATGTAACAAATCGTTCAACAGATCCTTAAGTTCCTTTAATTCTATTGGTGCCATCCTGTAAGGAGGAATAGATATTGGTTGCATACCAGGTACTATATCGATGGGAAACTCAATTTCCCGTTCTAGAGGAAAACCTTGAAGCTCATCTGGAAATACCTTAGGGAACTCACTCGCTACTGGAACTAATTCAAGAGTTTGTGTTCCCTTCTCTATGTCTCGAACATGAAATATATTTTATAAGCATCCCTTGGTGATCATCTTCCTCTCCTTAAGGGACGAAACAAATCTACATTTTGGTGATGCAACAACACCTTTCCATTCTATAGCTGACCCTTCTGGAAAATTGAACTGGACCGTCTTTGCTCTACAGTCAACATTAGCATTGCAAGAAGACAACCAATCCATACCAAGTATAGCATCAAAGTCAACCATTTCTAACTTAATCAAGTCAGTTGTAATACTACGGTCGCAAATCACAATAGTGCAACCTCCAAAAGCACACCTAGGTACTATAGAATCCCTTTGTTGCTACTAACTTTGGGATAGAACTAGAAGCCATTAAACCTTTTGAGGCAGCCACCCCAGTTGGTGTAGAACCAGGATCTACCAATACATACACATTACGAGAATTCACTGGTAAAGTACCTGTAACCACGTCTGGTGAAGCCTCCCGGTCCTGATGGCCAACCAAAGTGTACGTGTGGTTCTAGGGACTGCCTGTAGTAGGAGCTCTACCTTGGCCTCTACCACGGCCCACTGATGTCTAAGGAACTTGCCCTTGCGGGAGTGCTGGTGCTGAAGAAGCTCCAACTAATGTCGTTGGCTGAGCTGCACCACTACTACCCCTAGATGCGCAATCTCTAATAAAATGGCCTGACTCTCCACAAACATAACATGCATCTACACCAAACTAGCATCGACCCAAATGGCGTCTACCACAATCAGAACACCGAGGGTAAAGTGAACCACCCTGATTAGAAACACCTCGATGCTAGGATCCTAAAGCCCGTGATGCCTGACTAGCTCTAGACAATGGGGATCGATCAAATCTTGGCCCCTGAAATCATGAAGGAGTACTAGTTGCTGGCTGCCTGACACTCTATTGTCTACTAGCACCAAATGTCTCACCAAACGAACCTGAAAATCTACCGCTCTTGCTTGAGCTTCTATCTCTGTCAGCCCTTTGCTTTCCTTTATTCATGTGCTAAGGCGAATTCCTGAATACATGCAATGTCCACACCCAACTACATTGATACACTCATTCACTGATTTACTAAGTGATGACCAAGTCCCACTACATACCTGCATACCCTATCCTCAATATTTGATACAACTGCTAGAGCAAACCTCGCCAAAGAATTAAAACGGAGGTTGTATTCTGCTACACTCATACCCTCCTGTCTCAATGTTAGGAACTAATCCAATCATTCTCCATGTGTCTCTGTAGGTAAGTAATGGCGGAGGAATGCCTCTGAGAACTCCCGCCATATAGTTGGAGCAGAATTTGCTCCCCTAGACATCTCCCAAGTGGTATACGAACCTACTGCTAGATCATGTAATCTATATACCAATTTAACTGACTCTTTATTTGTGGCATGCGTTCCTCGGAGGGCTCTAGCTAAACTGTCTAGAAAATCTTAAGGATCCTCTGCTGTACTAGATCTCGTGAAAGTTGGAGGCTCTAATATGAGGAAATCACGAATCCTAGAACTCGTATTGTTACCTTGAGGAATTGTATACTAAAATCTAGCTCGAGTAGCTACAATGCTAGTCAACAATCTGATGGTGTCACGCCCGGACCTCGGGGAGCGCGATCGACGCTCAACCGAGATAACCCCGCCGAGCAAGCCTACTGGATTTCCTTCTACCCAACTCACCCAAAAATAAAGAGAATATAAACTTCATTAATTAATACCACGAGGATTCATAGACAACACTAGTTCTATTACCATTAGATACTTCATTTATAAGTCTCCAAAACAATACATTTCACAAACATAGTTTTACAGTGGAAGCATAAGATACAATTACGACATCTTTAGTTTAACTTTCTCACACTAATACACAACCCACACTATGTCTATGGAGCCTCTAATAGATATAAAAGAGTACAATCATAGTGCCAACAACAAGACTCTGGCTATACCACTAAACATAATACACACGGAACAAAAGATGCACAACCCGGGAAAGAAGTGGGGCTCAACAAGTTAGTTGAGAGAAGAGTGTACTACTATCACTGGTCAATGTCTTCCGCTGTTGAACCATCTGCATCCATTAAAGATGCAGCGCCCCCGGCAAAAGGGACGTTAGTACATGTCGAATAGTACTAGTATGAAAACTAAACACCTATTCAAGGACTTGAAAATACAATATGACTTACGATAAGTTATGGTAACAATAGAAGGCTTAATTAGTCATTAAAGCTACAATAAATTTAGTAAGAGCTTTCAGTAATATTTACAAACTTCAAGTCGGGGATCCTCTACACTATCTTTACATAGAGCGGCCCCGCCGCCTCACCCCAATGTATGCGGGTGGAGGTGCAGTCACAATACCAGGAACTCTAAACAAAGCGGCCCTCCCCCCTCCCGCCTCACCCTAATGTATACGGGTGGAGGTATACTCACAATACCACAACACTACACAAAGTGGCCCGCCCGCCTCACCTCAGTATATGCGGGTGGAGGTGTTCTCACAATATCACAACACTACACAAAGCAGCCCCGCCGCCTCACCCCAATATATGCGGGTGGAGGTGTACTCACAATACCACAATGTAGGGTCCCAAAACTATAATAGTTTGTATAAAAGAGTTCCCTTTCAAATCAACCATTTGGCACCTTTGGCCTTAGCAGTGTAAGTTCATAAGGTTTCATCATATGAGAAATGAGTGCTAAATCACATTGATTTCATATAATACCTTTATCCCACAAAGGGTATAACATAATTAAGTCACAATAGACAATCTTTAACACATGAGGGTTCGCGCACGTTATGCAATTTGAGAATCAATTTACTAGCTTGAACATCCTACATCAATAGCGGTTTAAGTGCGACTACACATGATAGAATTTTACAAGGGTTCGGAAATTCCGATACTAGAAGAAGTTTTTAGCCTTCAGACCTCGAAAGAGCTCCCCTTAATTCACTACACAATTATGAAAATCCTAGCAACTTCGATATATTTAGAGACATAGCAAAATTGAACACAAATTAGGAACATATTCATGGTATCAGCTTATTGGAGCATTTTACCAAACATTAGGCGTGCATTAAGGCTTTAGGGTCCTCCTATGGTGGATTCTTTCACCCCACTACCTAAAATTCCCACAAAAGAGCTCAACAATCTTTCCACTACCCTAGATGGTACATGCATATAAAATAATCAACTCCCACACCCAAGAATTGCTTAACTAATTACCCATTGTAGTTAAATTTCGAAATTAAGGGATAGGGTGTAGAATCTTACCTTTTAGTTGAAGACCTTGTGAATTACCCAAGAGAAACAAGTTTTGAGCAAAGATTGATGATCAAATCACTTAGAACTCTTTCTCTCTCTAAACCACCTTCCTCTCTCTCTAAAATGTAAGTTTGAACCTTCTAAACTGACCCTTAACAGTGTTTTATAAGAATGGGGTCGGGTTTATAAAACCAAAAAAAGTGAAGCTCTAAAACACCTTCCGCAGTCGCATATGCGACCACATAATGCTTCTGCGGTCCACAAAATGGGCCTGCAAAATGGCCCCCGGAACTGCGCACTCCTGCCCCACTCTGCGGCCATTATGTGGTCCGCAGACATATTTTGTGGTCGCATAATGCGCCACAAACCTCCCTCCAGAAAAATCTTCATGCTCGTTCCGCGGTCGATGTGCAGCCTGCAAAATGGTTTTGCCACCGCATAATTAACCGCACAATACCATCCAAACTTGCCCAATTTCCTAAACAAAATTTTCCCTTTACTCCCCAGCGCACCGTTCAACCGAAAAGATATATATATTAGCCTACCTCGCCATCACGGAACCTCGAGTTTTAGGTGAAATTTTTACGGGGCCTTACAGAAGGCCTCCCTCTTGTCGTCGTGTTGAGGAGCCAGAGGTACGGTAGCTAGAGCACCCCTAACCTCTCCCTAAACAGACGGAGTCTGTAAACCTCTGAATGGAACCTTATGTCTGGACTCCTCATGCTCATCTAACTCGGGGGTACTCTATTAGTACCCTGGCCAGCAATGTCTTTGCCCTTCTGGGCAGCTATGAGTCTCTTCAGTGGCATCTCTACATATAAAACATTTCTTTAGAAGGGTGAAGTCTTAAAAATAGCTCTATCGCACGATCTAGAGAAGAAGGAAGGACAACCATCCTATAATGCCATGTAACCTCCTGTTCATAAACAAGACTCTACTAGTCACGAACTATATAAACCCTAGGACTAAATTGTTGTGATACCATGTTGGTCACGACCCAGCCTAGGGTTGCGATGGATAATCAACAATAAGCGCCGATCATCACTAAACGTGTTGATAATCTACTAATCATGAATATAAACTAAACAAGCATAAGCTTAGCTAATAGGAACTGTACAATCTGGAAAGCCGACATGGCCACAAGCTAACATATAAAAATATACAAACTGCACAAGATCATATCACTAGGCCTCTAGGAGTGCTGAACTGAACAAGTATTGGACGGAACATGCCCCCCCCCCCTCCAATATCCAAACTAGCTGAATGTACACATACCAAAAGATAAGCAACTTCGAGGGTAAGCGGAGTGACTCCAACAGCTAGTGGGATGGCCTGCTGATATGGCTCAGTGCTGATCTATCTGTACCTGTGTGGCATGAAATGCAACGCCCCAGAAGCTATGTGAATACGATATGTACAAATTATGTAGGGTGAAAAGCATATGTAAAGAATAATAAAGTACGACTGTAAGCTGGATATCTGAATATAAGTTGAAAGCTAAACAAGAGTCTGAATTAGGAACTTATCTAGAAACGAAATTTGAACTGAAACTGTGTTGAAATTGAACTACTATCTGAACTGGTACATGCCTGGCATTATTGGCTATATCCCCTCAACTAGGTAACTGTACATTTATACTAGCCTTATGTATAGTGATGCAATGCAAACTGTATCTATATACGCGTATATAACATGCTTGACTGGTGTTATGGGCTATATCCCCTCAGTAGGTAAATATATAATCAATAGGCTCGGCTGGTGTTATGGGCTATCTCCCCCCAGCATATAATCAATAGGCCTCACTGTCATTATGGGCTATATCCCCCCAACATAACCAATGTAAGCATGTATGAAGCATAATACATGTGGCAGCATTAGATGGACTCAAGAGATCATGAAGGAAATCATAAACGGAATCACAAACGTAATTAGATGCTCGTCGTCCATAAGTTGGACCAATGAGCCTATCCCCATTTTAGGAAGAAACGAAGTATATACATGAGATACTAAGTCTAATTGACTTATTAGGATCCCTCTAGAATCAATTTAGAACGAAAGAACTCAAACTTTGTCCAACTCTTCGAATTTTCAAAAGTTTTGGCAGAGTTTCCCCTAAAACTAGATGATCCCACAAAAAACAATTAGCGAGCAACAAAATATACACGAAAATGGATACCCGGCCAAGATGATAACATCAAACTAAAGGAGATCCAATTATCCACAATAGTATCAAACAATCGACAAAATAGAATTTTGAACGTCATATTGGCTCATAGTGGCTAAGCATCAATACATGATAATTAAGCTTATATAAACTTACATGAAGCTATTACGGTCATATGGGGGCTAGATATACATAAAAAAATCAAAGGAATGGAGCAAATGGAAGTCCGTGGCATAGGCCAAATGGGCGATTCACCCTTTTTGTTTTTGTCGTGTTTCGAAGTTCCAACCTAAACTAGTTTCTTCCATACTTAACATATGGAATTGAATTCTATACAAGGATACAATACACGCTTAAATTTCCCTTGAACAACTCTTCAAATATCAAGAATAAAGTCTAGAACATAGCTAAACCAAATCATGCTGAAAACGAAATGAAAACCCTACATACCTCTTGTGTTCTTGCTCCCAATACAACTATCCGAACGGTCATTTTGCTTTATAGATCCATGTTCCCCTATTTAAGACTCTACATATGTTCTTTTACTGTTTTATGACTTGTGGGGATGATTCGTTTGGGTTTGAAAGGATTCGGGTTGAATTCAGAACACTTAGTTCCTTAATAGTGGCTTAAAGTGGCTAAGTTTGACTGGAGTCAACATTTTTGAGTAAACAACCGATATTTGATGGTTCCAATAGATTCGTATGATGATTTTGGACCTGGGCGTGTGTTCAGATCGATTTTTGGGTGATCCGAGAGCGTTTCAGTGCTTAATGTTGTAAGTTGGTCCCTTGAAGGTTTTAGAGTTTCTTAAATTAGGTTTGCAGTAGACTTTGGTGTTATCAATATTCGTATGGGATTCCGAGCCTGAGAATAGGTTTTATGGTGATCTGTGACTTATGCGTAAAATTTAGCGTCATTTCGAGTTGTCTAAATATGAATCGTCGCGTTCGAAGCTAGTTGAAGAAGTTTAAAGTTAGTAAGTTGAATAAATTGGTTTTGGGGTGCGATTCTTGGTTTTGATATTGTTTTACATGTTTCGAGACTCGAGAGGGTTTGTATTATGTTTATGAACTTGTTGGTGTATTTGGACGGGGTCTCGGTGGCTCTGGTTTGTTTTGGACCACCCGGAGTTAAGTCCAAATTGCAGAAATTGCTAGTGCCAATTTCTTTCTTTGCGAATGTGAAGGGTGTCACGCGTTCGCGATGAAGGATTTGGGGCAAAGGTATTTTTTTCTTCGCGTTCGCGATCATGGGGTTGCATTCACGTAGGCTTAGGACCTGTGACCTTCTTGTTCGCGATGAGAGGTCCGCGTTGGGCATAAGGACTAGGTCTGGGAGGTCAGCAGGTCATTGCCCTTCGCGTTCATGAAGGTCAGGTTGCGTTCGCGAAGCTTTGGCTATGCTAGCCTTCGCGATCGTGAGGCTCCTGTCGCGTTCACAAAGAACATTTTCTGGGCCTTGGCAGATTTTGCCTTCGTGATCGTAAGGGCCTTTTCGTGATCACGGAGAAGGGGTCACCGTGCAGAAACTTTAAAATGTCGGGATTAAGCTCATTTTTCTCATTCTTACACTTTGCTTGGTCGATTTTGGAGCTTTTTGGAGAAGGATTCCCATCTATCATCTTGAAGTAAGTAATTTCTACATAATGTAAGTTTAATACATAGTTTATGGGTAGATTTTAACATAGGAGTTGTTGAAATTATGGGATTATGTTAAACCTAGGGTTTGGTAAAAATGGGATTCAGACATGGAATTGATTATGGAATTGAGTAGAAATTATATATTTGAGTTCATAAGGTAATGTGTAACATTATTCTATGAAATATTTTCGGAATTCGGGCACGTGGGCCCGGGGATGACTTTTAGAAACTTTCCAATTTGGGTTGGGTAATTTCTCAAATAGATGAATTATGAACTTTTGACCATATATTGATTAGTTTGTACGAACCTTTGGCTAGTTATGGATTGCTCGACAATGATTTGGGGAAATTACTGAAGTTGAAGGGCCGATTAATGGACTTAGAAGCGAGGTAAGTCTCTTGCTTAACCTTATAAGAGGGAATTATCCTCCTAGGTGTTTAAAATTTTTATTTATCAATAATTGTGGGTGCTACATATGCACGAAGTGACAAGAGTCTGTACGACTAAAATCATGTTTATGTCTGGGTAGACTTAGGACTTTATCATGCAATATTTCTATTTGAACCCAACTTGTTAGTTTAACTACTTGAATTTATAATTGAAATTTGATTAGGGATTAGGTTAGGCCGAGCTTCATTGCTTTGAGTTTTGGCGAAATATTCTATTAATGATAGAAATATATGCTTCATGATGTGTCTATTCTGGTGTTGTAATTATATGACCTGTAGTCCGAAGAGTTTCTCTGTTCATGTGGATTTGGCCGAATGCCTCGGCAATATATATTGAGATGCATCTATTGATCAGGCCATACGACCTCGATAGTGTATGTACACGATTATTATGGATTGGGCCGTACGACCTCGGCATATCTCGTGCATAATATCGCTGAGTCCGAATATACCTGATATTTCCTTCATGGCTTGAGAATTTATATTAACTTGATGGTTCTTATTTGTTGAAATGGCATGTGATTTTTGGAGAATTTAAATTGATATTTTGTCAAAGAATCACATTATTTATTGTTTCTTAATCCATTGTCAGTGTTGTATTTCATGCCTATTTATATTTCTTTATTGACTACTAGTAAATGTCGATGTCGACCCCATGTCACTACTTTTTTGAGGTTAGACTAGATACTTACTGGATACACATTGATTTACGTACTCATGCTATACTTCTTCACAAATTGTGCAAGTACTTAGGCAGGTACATCTGGTATTCATTCGGGCGCGCATCCACATTATCCGGAGACTTAGTGGTAAGCTTCTCCCCCATGCTCCAATCTGCAGTACTTGGAGTCTCCTTCCCTGGTGCATTTTATATTTCTATCTATTTCATTTCAGACAGTAATTGCAGTCATTTGTATATTCTACTATATTACTCGTGCACTTGTGACACTGGCTTTTGGGAATTTCTAGTAGATGTTTATGGTATTTTCCTGTATCACCATTTCACTCTTATGTTTTATTTATGCTTTATATCATGATGTCCTTCAATACTTAGTTTCTTTCTTAAATAAAGTTCATGATTTTAAAAGGTAATAAAATGAATAACTAAATGGATAGTTCACCGTTGGCTTGCCTAACGAAGATGTAGGCTCAAGCATGGCCTATTATGGGAATTGGGTCGTGAAAGCTTGCTATCAGAGCACTAGGTTCACATAGGTCTCACGAGTCATAAGTAGGCCTAGTACAGTCTTGTGGATCGGTGTGGAGAGGTTCGTATTTATCTTCGAGAGGCTATAGGGTGTTACGAAACTTCTCTTTCTTCATCTCCTATTGTGAAGTTGATGTTGTGCTAAGTATCTTTCTCTTATTCTCTAACGGAGGGTGAGAACACGTGCTACAACTATACCTGGTGGCAGAGAGGCTGCTCCTTTAGTTGTTAGAGGCCAAGGGAGGGCCATAGCTCCTGCCAGAGGATTAGGGCATCCTAGAGTTGCTCCTATTGTGCCACCAGCGGATCCAGTGGATGATCCTGCAATTGAGGAGCAGAATGAGACACCTGCAGCTGAGCCGACCCCAGCGGATTTTATGATTGCACCGAAATTTCAGGAGGTCATGTGCCGTATGCTACAATTCATGGTTCTATGACTCAGGTCGGGCCATTTCTGGCAGATCAGGTCATATCTTAGGCGGGAGGGGGAGCATAGACCCCTATTCGCAGGCTCCAAGGCACCCTACTGCCGTTTATCAGACCTCGAGTCCACTACCTATGGGCGACGCCCAAAGTTGCAATGGTTATACTGGAGCCCAAATCAGTCGAGATCGTTGAACAACAAAAGTGGTTGGACAGATGGACTTGGCTACATCCTCCTGTCTTTGGGGGTGAGCGGCATGAGCACCTACAGGACTTCATTGATCGTTCTAGGTACAGGCTGCATAATATGGGAGCATCGGAGTCCAACGGGGTGGACTTCATAACATTTCAGTTGGAGGGCAAGGCCCGTCGATGGTGGTAGTCTTATCTCTGTAGTAGGCCAGCAGGTTCACCTCCTTTGACTTGGGACCGGTTCACATATCTCTTTTTTTGAGAGGTATATTCCACCCTCTCAGAGGGAAGAGCTACGGGGTCAGTTCGAGCAGCTCCAGCAGGGTCAGATGTCTGAGATCCATTATGAGGCTAGATTCTCTGAGGTATCTCTCCACGCACTTATGATACTCCCCACAGATCGAAAGAGACTACAGAGGTTTATTGCATGCTTGAATTAAGGTATCCAGGTTACTATGGCCCGAGAGATTGAGATAGGGACTTCTTACGAGCAAGTTGTGGAGATAGCTCGGAGGATCGAGGGTATTCGCAGCCAGGGCCTATTGTATACAATAGGGAGAAGCGACCTCGACATTCTAGTAGATTTAGTGGTGCCCCATTTGGAGGCAGAGGTCAGTTCATGAGGAGCCAGTCTAGCAGGCCCACGTATTCAGCACCACCACCTACTCAAAGTGCTCCGGCGCGGCTCTACTTCAGCGCCATTCCAGATAGTACTTACTGACCACCGACTATCCAGGGTTCCTCCAGTGGGTATTCTGATCACCAGGGTCAGACTCAGGGATAGCAGTCTTCCGCACCGAGAGGTTGCTATGAGTGTGGGAGCTTGGTCATATAAGGAAGTTTTGCCCCAGGCTTCGGGGCAAGGTAGTACAGCAGGGTCATCAGACCATGATCACCACACCAGTTGTTGACCTAGAGGTGGAGCCCAGCCAAGTGGTGCTCCGGCTAGGTTCTATGCCTTTCTAGCCAGACCAGATGCAGTAGCCTCAAACGCCATGATCGCGGGTATTATTTATGTCTACAGTAGGGATGCTTCGGTACTATTTGATCTAGGTCTACTTATTGCTATGTATATTCTCTATTTGCTCCTTATCTGGATGTCTTTTGTGAGTCCTTGGGTGTTCCTGTATATGTTTCCATGCCAGTGGTGATTCTGTTATTGTTAATCGGGTTTACCGGTCTAGTGTAGTAACTTTCTGTGGTTATGAGACCATAGCAAATCTTTTTTTGCTTAATATGACCGACTTGGAGGTCATCCTTGGCATGGACTAGTTGCCTTCGTACCATTGCGTTCTTGATTTCCATGCCAAGACTGTTACCTTGGCGATGCCAGAGTTGCCTAGATTAGAGTGGAGGGGTTCATCTGTCAGTACATCTAGTTGGGTCATCTCTTTCTTGAAGGATCGACATATGGTCGAGAAGGGTTGTTTGGCGTAGCTTATATTCCAGATACTATTGTGAATATTCCCGTGATTGATTCAGTGCCCATGGTGCGGGAGTTCTCCTATGTATTTCCTTCTGATCTACCAGGCTTGCCACCAGATCATGATATTGATTTTAGTATCTATTTGGCACTAGGCACCCAGCCTATCTCTATTCCACCGTACCGCATGGCTCCGAAGGAGATGAAGGAAAAACTGGAGGAGTTGCTCGAGAATGGGGCATCAGGCCGAGTGTGTCGCCTTGGGTACATCGATATTATTTATGCAGAAGAAGGATCGGAGTATGTGGATGTACATCAATTACCGCCAGTTGAATAAAGCCACTATCAAGAATAAGTATCCGTTGCTGCGCATTGATGATTTGTTTGATCAGTTATGTTCTAGGGTGTTCTCTAAGATCGACTTGAGGTCTGGGTACTATCAGCTGAGGATTCGTACTTCGAATGTTCTGAAGATGGCTTTCCAAACTAGATATGGGCACTATGAGTTTCTAGTGATGTCCTTCGGCTTTACGAACGCCCCGACTGCGTTTATGGATTTGATGAATCGGGAGTTCATGCCATATATTGACTCATTTGTCATTGTCTCCATTGATGACGTATTGATCTACTTGGTAGTATGGAGGAGCACGAGCAGCATTTGAGGGTCATGCTTCAGACCTTGCGGGAACAAAATCTATATGCTAAGTTCTCCAAATGCGAGTTCTTGTTAGATTCTGTGGCATTCTCGGGGCATGTTGTATCAGGTGAGGGTACTAAGGAAGATTCCAAGAAGATCGAGGCATTTTAGAGTTGGCCATGTCCTACTACAGTGACCGAGATCAGGAGTTATCTTGGGGCTAGCAAGCTATTATCATTGGTTTGTGGAGGGTTTCTCGTCCATTCCAGCTCTTTTGATGAGACTAACCCAGAAGGGTGCTCCGTTCAGATGGTCTGCAAAGCGGCTTCCAGAAGCTCAAGACCGTATTGACTACAACATCGGTGTTAGTATTGCCCTTCGGCTCAGGGATGTATACTTTGTATTGCGACGCTTCGCGCTTTGGCTTGGGTTGTGTATTGGTCCAAGAGGGGCGAGTTATTGCATATGCTTCATGTCAGCTGAAGCCCCATCGTCCTTTCTTGATCGTATTTATCCGCTCAATACTGTAAAACATTTCTCCTCCCAATTTCCTTCTGTTCTCAACTGTTGGTACGGTCTGGTTGGTATGGATAGGATTATTTCTGTTCCCGTGGATAAATACCTCCTGTTGATTCCACTCGAACTTCACGACTTGATGCAAAGTAGAAGCAACTGCCCCAGCCATGTGTATCCATGGTCGTCCCAACCACAGGTTATAAGAGGCGGAGATGTCTAATACCTGGAACTCGACATCGAACATGGTCGGACCTATCTTCAAATCTAGGTTAATTTCTCCAATTGTAGCTCTTTAGGATCCATCAAACGCTTTCACGTTCATGCTTCCTAATTGTATCTCCGGTATGCATATGCCCAATCTTTTCAGGGTAGTCAAAGGGCATACGTTCAGACTTGAACCCCCACCAATCAAAACTCGACCAATGAACTTGTCTTCATACTGCATGGTGATGTGCAATGCTTTGTTGTGACTCAAATCTTCCGGTGGCAACTCATCCTCGTGGAAGGTGATCTTGTGTGTCTCCAGTAGGTTTCCATCCATATTTGCCATCTCTCCGCTAGTGATGCCGACAGGTACGTAGGCTTCGCTTAACACCTTCATTAAGGAGTTTTTATGTGTGTCTTAGTTTTGCAACAATGACAAGATGGATATTTGAGCAGGAGCTTTGTTTAGGTGAGCAACACAGAATACTCCTTCTCTTGTACCTTCCTCCAAAGATCATCAATATATGTTTCCACAAGACATGGTTTTGACGCGGTCTCCTTACTCGTTCCTCCGACATTTTCCAGCGTGTAGACCCTGCCTGTCCTATTCATTTCTTGGTCGGCGCCCACTTTTTCCATCTTTTCTTTCCCTTTCCTTCATGCCTCTACCACATAATCCCAAGGAACAACATTAGGTTGGTAGGATGGCAATGGAACTACCATCACAATGAACGGCGGCCTGGATGTGAACACGTCAACCTCGAATGGTGCCTTGGTTTGCATCACAATCGGTGAGAGCATGATAGGGGATGTCATAATAGTGTCTTCCTCTCGAATAAGACGGACGGATCCTTCCTGGTCCCATTCTTTATTACTCTCGATCATGTTTACTCCCTCACCCGTATGGTCGGGAAGGGGGTTGTTGCGGACATTAGGCACGGATTCCTTTGCCTGTATCACCTTAGTGTCAATAAATGTTTGTATCTTATCTTTCAACATGCGATATTCTCAATAGTGTGTCCCTTTATGCCCGAGTGATAGGAAGAAATTTTGTTAGGGTTGACCCACCGAGAAGAATTTTCAATTGCGGCTGCGGGAATGAGAATGACATAATAGGTGGCTTTCAATCTCTCGTACAATTGGGCTATTGGTTCGACGATAGGGGTGTATTATCTAGGAGCTCTATGATCGAACTTTGGTCGGGGTTTTGGATAGTTCTAACGGGTAGGTGGAGATGAGTGGCAGTATGTTGGCTCGGTATTGTAGGTGTGATAAGTGGTAGCGGGGTAATGGTAATTTTTGGGGTGAAGGATGATATTCTGGTGGGGGTGTTTCGTAGGTGAGGGGAGACTTCGGCCCTAGGGCTACGATCACGGCATCCACTTCCTTCTTCTTGGAAATACCTCCAAACTGCAAAGCTTTATTGGTGGCCTGCAAAGCTTCGAAGTTGGTAAGCATGCCATTCTTGATGCCCTCTTCAATTATTTCCCTCAGCTTGATGATATCAGAGAACGTACGATTCTCTAGGACCATCAGCCTTACATAGTACTGTGGGTCCTGAGCTCGGACGAAGAACTTATTCATTTGTTCCTTTTCTAGTGGCGGCTTCACCTTGGCAGCTTCTGATCTCCAATGGGTGGAATATCACGGAAGGTCTCCGTGGGTTTCTTCTTGAGATTCTAGATATAGAAAACACCCAGCGCATTTTCTGTGTTGAACCTGAATCTGTCGATAAAGTCAGATGCCATACTTACCCAATTGGGCCATTTCTTTGGGTTCTGACTGATGTACTAGGATAAAGCGTCTCTAGTGAGACTTCACATGAATAGCTTCATGCAGATTTGCTTGTTCATGCTACTCCCACGATTTTATCACATTAAGTCCTCAAATGCACCTTGCGATCACATGTGCCATCAAACATTTCAAACTTTAAGGGTTTGTAACCCTCAGTTAGCTCCTCATTAGGTTGGATACACAAATATTCATAATTCAATCCTTCCATGACTTTTTCTCCTTCAACATTCTGGACCCTTCCAAACAACTTCTTTGATTCTTCAGCCATATTTCGGATGAGCAGGTCCTTCTCGATAGGTTAAGTTACGTATAGTGTTTGTTGTGGGGTATGTGGTAGAGTTTCCATGTATATGCGGTTGTTTAGTGAGTTCTAAGGACTTGAGTGTATGGATGATCATTGATGGATGCTTGGAGTGGATCATAGGTAGGTTTTGGCATATTTTGAGGAGTAGGGTAGGTGGTGGTTTGCGGGTATTGGGTCGTATTATGGTGTTGTTGTTGAGGAGTTTGTAATGGTAGAGGGTTAAGGTTTTTTGTGGGTGTGGGGTTGTGGTATTGTTGTGTAGTAAGGGGGTTTTTCTGGAGTTGTGGATTTTGGGGTTGTGGGTACTAGGGTTGTGTCTGGTTTTGAGTGGTGGTATTCTGTTGATTGATGTCGGTGACGTTTAAGTAAAGAAGAGGTTGGCGAGGTTGCAGACTTGCTCGAGCTCTCCTTGTAACTCCAGAATCTTCTGTTCTAATCTCAGAACCACTTCGTTTTTCCCCGATATACTTCTTCTGTCTGAAGTCTCTACATTCTTTGTCTTGCATTATCTTTCCAGTTTCCACTCAAATCATCCATCTTTCATTTACCCTTGCTTTTGATGTCGTTAGGAGGGTGAGGAGATGGAGGACCTCTAGATCTAGTGTGATATGCTGATGTTGCCAGAATGCACGAACTAACCTTTTGGGAATGGGAATAATCAAATAATGAAAAACAAAGGGTAGCCAAGTTTGTAAGATCAAATAAAAGAATCTTGTAGTATTTAAACAAATAGTGCACAAGGCATGCAATGGTTCGCGTCCTAATTTGGGGTCCTCGTTGTGCCCGAGGTAGGCTTAAGAGACAAATAAACTTGGAGAAATTTTGTGAAAATAAATCAAATAAATCTATTACTAAATCAAAATAATATAGAGTTACTGACGGCACAAAGCCTTATTACATCGAATCTAAATGAAATCTAGCTATAGAACAATAAAAGAAATTTTTTCCTATTCTATTTGGTCCCATATGGACCTTCTCCATGCTTTGCCTTCTTGGCTCCATCGATCACATTCCCAAGGTTGCGCATGTCGAGTAGCAAGTAAGCCATTTCTAGCTTTCCTCCCTCGTCGTAGCCCATACCCTGGCAGTACGAAAGCCTCTTCCTCATAGTTCCTTTCAACTCCATTAACCATTGCTATAAGTGTTCCAACCTTTTTGTTGACTTGTTCGCGATCTTCTTCCATTTTTTTATTGCTTTCATGTCCATCTTATGTTGTTCCAATTGTTTGGCTTTAGTTCAAAAACACTCTTGCGCAGCCTTTTGTAATTTACCTAGACCTCGACCTTTTCATCTATGATCCTTCTTTTCAGGTTGATTCCCGGTTTGACGTCCTTGGTTATGTCGTCCTCTAGCCACGATAGGTAGTAATACATATGCCCAGCATGATACCTGTTGGGCTCAATAGTCTCTCCATCTACAATGATCTTTTGACTCCACATGTGTTGAGCCTCGAACTTGAAAGGAATGACGTCCCTGTTGAAGTCTACCTTATATTGAGTCATGTTAGATACCTAAGGTATAACTTGTTTCCTTCCAGCTTGCCTCATTACTCTTATAGGAGTGTAAGGGAAGATGCCTTGCAACCCAATCAACACCAAATGTGTGGCCCCCTTGGACTGGATTATGAACTCTTTGCTGGGAAACCACTCGAACATTCAGTGTACCTGTTCGTCAGTCAAATTACTGAAGAGGCATACCCATCCTTCAACATTTCCAGGTTTTGCAAATCTATCAGGCGCGAATGTCATCTTCTTTGGATGATTATTGGTAATATAATCATTCAATGGCCTACGCAGGAACTCTTGACGGTGGTCTCCTCTTTGGAGATGCTCTAACAACCAAACATATAACAGAAGATTGCAACCTTCGAAATATTCGGCCCCATGATTCAAGGCCCGGTACATCTCGGCTAGTATCATAGGAACAATAGTATATCTTTGTCCTTCAATTCATTCCATCATGGTCCTGGCGACCATGGCTGAACGAGTGTGAATTTTCCTTCCTTGCATTGGGAAAACCAGCAAGCCCAGAAAGCATACTATGAAAACATAAACTCGACGATGAACCCATCCTACAGAGGTGATAGCCAATTCCTCGTGATGTAAACATTATGATTTGTTGTGTCCGTTCATAATGAAAGTTTAAGGGAATGTAGAACTTCTTCAAGCAACCTAACTCATCATTCTTCTTGAACTCAATTATTTTCAGAAAACCACGTGGGGTATGATTTTCTGGCACTAACAGACGCCAACTATCCCATGGGAGTTTGGCAAAACCCCAAATTTCTTCCAAAAGAGGAGTCATCTCCATATTTCCGAACCAAAAGATGGCTCTCTTTTCATCCCAAAACATAGTGGCTGCCTCAGTTAGTTCCTTGTTTGGCCAAATGTTCGCAAATATGGTAAATTACCCAATACTCTTCTTACATGATTCTTGTGTCACAGCGCGAGATCGTTCCACCAATCAATCAACAGAGGTGGGATGTTGTGGACCATGTCGGACCTGGGAATTTCGTGCCTCATTTTCTGCATCAAACAAAGAGTTAGCCCCTTTCCCCTCCTGATTTGATTAATTATGCAATAAAAGTCAACATGTTTGGCACAATTTCTCCAAGTAATGCACATATCATGAGTGTATCCCTGGGGATTGTAGAGATCCCTTTGGACTTTGGACAAAGCTTATCTAAACGGATTAATGCGCCATGGGCGTTTAAATCATCCTAGGTTTTAACATGATGCATGCACATTTTCAATCATAGTGGGTCTCTAGAAGGATCTAGGCTGATACTCTCAAGTTGACTACTTGAGAGGGAAAGATACGTGAACATTGAATGCACTATTGATCGACTAATCTACCGCTAATAAGCCTTTTCGATTTGACAAAAGCTTTTAAGGAAAGCGCGGACACTCATCAAGCGTCGCTATGTTTATAATAGGCATGAGTAGAATATGATTTTGAAAGCATGCTTATGTAAAAGTGATAACATGTGGCCAAGTAATTTACATGGTGAAAGAACATAAAATCAGTATTAAATAATGTGATAAAATAAGAAAGATAGAAAGGGGAAAAGAAAAGATGAAGGAAAAAGTTAGCATGGTTTACAAAAAATTCGAGAAATATAATTAGAGAAGCAAATAAAGAAGATGGGGAAGGGAGGTTTATAATGTAGCGATTTCAAGCAAATAAAGGGGGTAGGAAGAGGGAGGTGCATGAAAAAATTCAAATAATTCAACAATCCACACAAGCAAAAATCTTTATGGTAAGAACCTAAGTATATCCCCAACAGAGTCGCCATGCTGTCGCACCCCGTTTTCTCGCGAAAGCGGGTTTCGACGTGAAACAACTCTTTTAGATGGGTATTAAAAGAGGAGATTCGCCACTTAACAGGTTTGAGGTGCGTTAGGGCACCTGTTTGTAAATAACTTTGTTTAACTAGTCTAGGTCACCAAAGATCGGGTAAGGGCTCAAATTACCGCAAAAAGAAGGGGTTAGGCACTCTTCGAGGTCTACAACTATGGTTCCCGGGCAAATTTTACACTACGCGGATTATCGAATTATCACTACCCTATATGAGCATGTCAATTAAAGGAGAGTAGAGAGTCCAAATAACAAATTAATGGTTCAAAGCAAAGATACGACGAAACAATTGATTAAAGGCAATTATACACAAGTGAAGGAAATAATTTGTCCACTAATAAGTAACTGGTACAACTCTTTGAGAATTACAAATTACATCCTAGTCTAGTCTAGGTTTCAATAAGCAAGTGTACAAGAAATAATCGTATATGAGGAGAGGGGTCCAAACTTTTTTAGCCTAAAGGATCATCCCCTGCAACATAAATAATACTTCACAGCTCCCTTAAGTATAAGGGTTGCTCATATTATTCAGCGAGCACACACTATCATCTCCTGCTACCCAATTACTATCTTGAAGTTGTTTACCTAAAGCACACTAGTTCAATTCTAAATCGCATCATATGTGTGCTTACCCGTCCCATGCCTATGGTCTAGGAGGTTTTGGACCTACTATGTGGATGGTTCTAGACTCACCTATGTTGCTTGAAAATGAGAAAACTAAGCATCACACAATAGAAACAAGTAGGACTTCATATAAGATGCACGTAGCACAAAAGGCTCAAGTTTACCTCCTCATATAGACACATAGGCACACGATCAAGTAAACGAGCAATTATTATCCGAGTTAACTATGCTTAAGACTAGGTGGACGAGTAGTTATCAGTGGGCAGATCTATAAATGAAGCATGTTGTGCTGCTTTAAGACCTATAGGCATGATGTCGAGACCATTAAACTTAGACAAAACAATTGAGTAATCGTTAATTCTTATTGCATTTTAATCCTATAGCCATAGTTTCTAAGTGAGCAGATACAATTAAACAATTTCAACAATCAACATAGAATCCTATAGGCATAATCTCTAGATGGTCACATTTAAGCAATGAGACCTTTCAAAACGCAACTTTGTTTGTTTAATCCTATAGCCATGTTTCTAGACAAGTCACACAATTGAGAAAGAGGTATCAATGTGAGCAATTTCGTTACTTAAACGGGATCCTATAGGCATGCTAGAAGTAGAACACACTAAGCAAATATCAGACAAATTGAGTTGAATTCTATAGAGATGCTATCTGTACGCACAAGTAGGACAGACTAAACAAGTCGCAAGCAAGTTCAATTTAAATCCTATAGGCATGTTCTTTTAACCGTGTGAGCCAAGATCGATATTAAAATTAGTTAAAGCCCTAAATCATGTTCTCTAAGTGAATAGACAAAATTAATAACCTATAAGCATGTTGTACAGATAGTTCCCAAAGGATGGAGCATGGCAAGTAAGATAATCAAATAAGACATTTAAACCCTATAGGCATGTTTTCTACCCATTCATACAAGAATTAAAATTATCATAGCCCTCGCTTTCACTAATTTCCCCATCATTCATTATTATAAATTATTACAGGCCCGAATGAAATAATACAAGCCCAAAAAAAGAATAGTTACAGACTTAAATAGAACAATTACATGCCCCATATAAATATAGAGTAACCCAGTGATGCTTTTCTGGGTCTTCACTAGCCTTACTCTTCGCATACCCAATGGCCCAAATCCCAGGCTCACAAGGAAAATTAAAGCACGCCTGAATCAAATGCTCAAACCCAAAAACACACATGGTCAATAAATCAGGTCCAAACATGAAGCAATTGTCTTGCTAACAACCAACATGAGTACAAGCAATACAAGTAACAACTCACACAATCAATTGCTCAAACAACTTCAGATATAGACACACACACATTGGATGTTTGGTGTTATAAATAATAGAGAAACTACATTTTAAACAAAATCATACCCAAGAGATAAAAGAAGCTCATGAAACAAAATTAACACAACAATTTTGGCTAAAATAAATCTCAAGGAGATTTCAACAAACAGGGGTTCAAGATAGACATGGCTCTCAACTTCTTTTACATTACAGCTAAACCTAGACAAATTCTAATACATTACAGCATTAATCCTTTCAACTTTCGACACACCTCTTTGAACTCAAGATGGAAGCAACTTAGTTTTGCGAATCGAAACTGAAAGTCACATCCAATATGAAAGTAATAAAATTAACTTGGAAGTTTCGTAAGCCAAAACCGACTGATGCTACAGTGAGTCCATCAGCCTGTTGTTTTTGAGGATATTATGCAGCCAGTTAAACTAGATTATGAACAAGAGTAGGCATATTTACTAGCTTAATCAAATTGCTGCCAGTTTATGGTACTAACTCGATGAAGATTTAACCAAGACATAACATTGACAAGACACTAATTAGAAACATGGCGCTGACTAAAAACGTGTCTCTAGATCGGGATATAGAGCTATGACAAGAAACTACAACTGAACAATGTTGATTGGAAAGAATCGTTTAACGATGCTTTGACACTGACAAGAGGCTGACTAGAGATGATGTCATTAGATGACGACATAGAAGTGTCGTGTAATGGCAATATCAACGTGTCATCAAACGGCACATTGAGTTGTCACTTGATGGTGACACTGACATGGTATTAGATGCTGACATGCTAGCTTACTGAAGAATGATGTGCCAACTCACTAAATATTGACGTGAATTTATACGCGCTGCCGAAACATAGACCAAAGACTGAAAAGAGTGGTGCCATCAGACCAGAGACAAGAGACAAAATTATGAAAAGATATGAAAAACTTTGACCGAGCAGGTAGTGTAATGCCAACTAATGGTAGACAAGAGCTACTTAGATCTCTACAAAGATCATGCAAGCTCTGATACAATGATAAAGTTAACAGAAGAGAGAACTCGTCTTGAATTTTATACAGGAGTTTGTAAAAAGCAATATACAAATTATTCTTTATATATGAGATTATACCGCTAAAAAAAAAAAGGCAGATCGGTGCACTAAGCTCCCGCTATGTGCAGGGTCTAGGAAAGAGCCGGACCATAAGGGTCTATTGTACACAGCCTTACCCTGCATTTCTGCAAGAGGTTGTTTACGCAGCTTGAACCCGTGACCTCCTGGTCACATGGCAGCAACTTTAACAGTTATGCCAAGGCTCCTCTTCTAATTACCGCTAAAAAAATTTAAAAAATTAAACATAAAACAAGAAACTTATTAAATAAGGAAAATCACCTAAAATCCAAGACTCTTAATTATGACAAATTTAGGAAGCATATTCAATACCAGAAACCTAGATATTGTTAAGAAATGGACCGTGGGCCTAACTCAACCCCAAAAGTTAGCTCAAGATGTGAAGATTGTCCAAGATCACATAAGAAAATCAATGAACCCATCCATATGATGTAGGATTATCAACACCCTCGCCCTACACGCTCAGGATTGGACATCTGGAGCATGGAAAATATAAGATGACGGCCCAACATCGGTAAATAATAAATTGGGATGAATCTGACTCTGATACTATATTAAAGAAATGAACCTTAGGCCTAACTAAACCATAAAAGCTAGTTCAAGCGGTAGGAATTGTCCAAGACCATGTAGAGACTAAGGGCCTCATCCCATACGACGTGGGAATATCAACTGATAATATCTGAAACATCATGCATTATTCATCTTGTCTTTCAACAAAAGGCATAGGTAATAAGTAAAGAACATAAGGATATAAGAAAAGACAGTTGAACAAAAAGAAAAAAAGTACCAGCAAACAGAAAAGGAGTAGGAGGGAAGTTGTATACACGACAAGAGAAAATAACAGAAGACCTAGTTGAAAGAAAAATGTTCCAGATAAAGTAGCGAGTCCTAAGCCTGGATAGATAGAAGAGGAGGTGAAAGAAGAAAATCATTAAACCGGCAACGGTGAAGCATGAGACTATTCTCATATAAACCAACAAGGGACGCACATGAGTATAATATTACTAAATACACGGGAAAAAAGAGAGATTTTACCACATTAAGTGCACAAAGAAAAACAAAACTTCACCAGGTAATTGTAAAGGTTAATTTCTAATACTACTAAATGAAAATATAGGAAACGATCTGAAATCAGATGGCATCATGATGGAGGTTTGGAAGCGTGGAAAACAAAGATTGGCCTTGTCATTGATTGAGAGCTTAAAATTCAAGATTCCTAGGACTAATACTGAAGACATGAAACAGTACTTTACCATTTAGCAAAAAAGAAAAAAGAAACATTACTTTACAGAACATAATAGATGGTGAATGCACATTGTGTGGGGTAAAACTCGGGACCGCCTACATATGAACAAATCGGGCTCGAGTCTATACGGTTGGTATCAATCATGATTATTGTTCGGTAAACCGGGGTCGAGGTACCAAAGATCGAAGATCGAGACCGAGTAACATCGAATCAGAATACGAAGCCATGGTGCCCGAGGTGAGTCCATCGAGCTCGATTCCGGGAAATGTCCTAGAGTAAGTTATCAAGTTTGAATGACAAAAGGACCGGAAATTCCGTGATAAGTAAGCATCTCGGCGGGAATCACGGCATCAATCAATAAGACCGTTAAATCAGCAAATCAAGAGATATTTTACCTTATAAACAGATTTTTGCCTTGTATAAAAGATTAAATCCACACTACATAAAGGGGCAATGTAGTTGTTCAAAGGCATCTCACGAAACAATCATCAATACAAAAAACATAAGTCTGCTTTTATTATTTTATACGTTACTTTATTCGTCTGGTTCCATTTATATTTATTGTTCATCTTGGAAGAATCAGTCAAGGCCAGGATTATCCAAGGCTTGTGGTTTGCATTTCTTCTCCATTTATTTACTGACTTTGTTTTCCGTTATATTATTCATTGCTTGTATCAAACTAAATCATGTATTCTTAAAACCACGTATAAATTCAATTGTTATCCGAAACTAAGGGAAAACAGTTTGGCGCCCACCGTGGGGCTAAGGATAATAGTGAGTGTTTGATACAATCTTTTATCATGCAATTTGTTTTACACTTGCTCTTTGAAGTATCTCTGATTTCAGGTTGTAATACGGCTATGTCGCATTCTCAATCTATACCTTTCTACATCGATAATGAATTCGATCATCAAGGAGAAAACAACAACACAGCACCCGGTAATCAAGTTCCGATAGACGATAATTCACAAGTGGCAGTCGATGCAGATCAAATTACTGGCCCGTCAAATAGCATTAGTAGGGAACTTCGATCAACGACACAGAATCCCCAAAACAACGAAAAGGACAGGATCAGCCTCAGAATGATCTTTGATATGTTGCAAGCCTAGCAGGCAGCCATTGCTCAACTACAAAATCAAAGCCAAATATCGAACAAAGTTGAGCTCGGACCTTTTCGGAGAACTGTTCCTAGGAATGAACCAGTTACGGGAGAGTAGAATGAAGGTGAATCGGGGACAAACTCCATGATTATGAGGATGCTCGAGGAATTAACTAGACGAGTTAAATCCGGAGAGAAAAAATCGAGACGAACGACAAAAAGGTAGAAATGTACAACTCCAGGGTGGATCAAATCCCAGGAGCACCCCCGATATTAAAGGCCCTGGATTCCAAAAAATTTGTACAGAAACCTTTCCCATCAAGCGCCGCTCCAAAACCAATACCCAAGAAATTCTGCATGCAAGAAATCCCCAAGTACAATGGAACGACCAATCCAAACGAGCATGTGACTGCATACACATGTGCTATAAAAGGGAACGACTTGGAAGACGACGAGATCGAATCCGTTCTTTTGAAAAAGTTCGGGGAAACCTTGTCAAAGGGAGCGATGACATAGTATCATAACTTACCCCCTAATTCCATTGACTCCTTCGCTATGCTTGCAGATTCCTTTGTAAAAGCACATGCAGGCGCCATCAAAGTTGAAACGTGAAAATCGGACCTATTCAAAGTCGGACAAAAGGAGAACGAGATGCTCAGAGAATTCGTATCTCGCTTTCAGATGGAACGGATGGACCTGCCACCGGTCACTAACGATTGGGCTGTTCAGGCCTTCACCTAGGGGATCAACGTTCGAAGTTCGACAGCTTCACAGCAACTCAAGCAAAACTTGATAAAATATCCTACCGTCACATGGGCCGATGTACATAACCGATAACAATCAAAAATCAGAGTCGAAGATGATCAACTTGGAGCCCCTTCGGGATCCATTTTTCCCGTCAGAACACATGATAGATTTCGAAGGGAGATTTATCATGAACCAAGACTGAGTAGAGAACGACACCGACCATACCATGGGGATAGAAAAATCACTACATCAAGGCAAAACTCCCCAAGACACGAAAGGAGAAATGATCGAGGTCAGAATAATCGAGGGCCCATAATTAAAGGCAACTTCGAGAAAACCACCGGTCATCAAGAGGCTCCACGGTTATCGGAGTATAAATTCATTGTTGATGCGGCTACTCTCGTATCAATTATCGGTCACATCAAGACACTAAGTGGCCTCGACTGTTACAATCAGATCCGGCCCAAAGGGATCCTAATCTGATATGCAAATATCACTGTACTTACGGACATAGAACAGAAGATTGTCGACAATTGAGAGAGGAGGTAGCAAAGTTGCTCGAAAATGGACATCTTCGAGAATTTTTAAGCGACAGAGCGAAGAATCATTTCGGAAACAGAAATAGACAGGCAAGCCAAGAAGAGCCACAACACATGACCAACATGATTATTGGCGGAGTAGATGCCCCTCAAGGTTCGATGCTAAAACGCACTAAGATATCCATCACTAGGGAAAAACGCAGTCGAGATTACGCGACAGAGAGGATCTTACATTTTAGTGAGGAAGATGCGGAAGGGATTATGCAACCTCACAATGACGTGCTAGTGATATCTGTGCTTATACACAGAATTAAAGTAAAACGCGTATTGGTCAACCCAGACAGTTCGGCCAATATAATCCGATCATGGGTCATAGAATAACTCGGCCTGACCGATCGAATTGTTCTTATAGTCCGAGTACTCAATGGGTTCAACATGGCATGTGAAATCATTAAGGGAAAAATAACGTTACTAATAAATACTGCCAGAACCATTCAAGAAACGAAGTTTTGCGTAATCGGAGGGGACATGAGGTACAACGCTCTATTCGGGAGACCATGGATCCACGACATGAGAGCCGTGCCTTCGACGCTGCACCAAGAGCTGAAATTCCCATCACCCGATGGAATTATAACGGTTTACGGGGAACAACCGGCTGCAAAAGAAATGTTCGCGGTGGAAGAAATAACACTAGCACCAACAGTTCCTTCGCAAAGGGTCGAGAACAAGATAAAATAGCAATCACAGGCATAATCTTCGACAAACGTAGATAAACAAACATATGTCGAGGATGACGACTACGGAATCCCCAGATTTTTCATCAGTCCCGATGAGTCCGATGCTACCAAATCGACGATTGAGGAACTCGAACAAGTCTCACTCCGAGAAGACTTGCCCAAACGAAAGGTATAATTAGGCTCGGGCCTAAGCTCCGAGCTCAGGACAAAATTTATCCAATTCCTTATAACTAACGAAGATTGCTTCGCTTGGTCCAACCTTGATATAACATGTATACCGCCGGAGATAACAACTCACAAGTTGAGCCTAGATCAGAAGTTCCGACCGATCAAGCAAAAAAGGAAGCCTCAGTCCGAGATCAAACACGCATTCATCAAAGATGAGGTAACTAAGCTTCTAAAGATAGGGTCCATTCGGGAGGTTAAATACCTGGAATGGTTAGCAAACGTAGTAGTAGTCCCTAAAAAAGGGAATAAACTAAGAATGTGCATAGATTATAAGGATTTGAATAAGGAATTCCCAAAAGATTCTTTCCCTTTACCTAACATCGATCGCATAATCGATGCTACTACTGGCCATGAGACCCTTAGTTTTTTCGATGCTTACTCTGGCTATAACCAAATACAAATGGACCTGGCTGATCAAGAAAAAACATCATTCATCACTAAATATGGCACATAGTGTTACAACGTGATGCCATTTGGGTTAAAAAAATGCAGGAGCCACTTACCAACGCCTGGTAAATCGAATGTTCGAAAAATAACTAGGAAAAACAATGGAAGTTTATATTGACGATATGTTAGTTAAGTCCCTGCGAGTAGAGGACCATTTGAACCATTTGCAGGAAACATTCGACATGCTGAAGCAGTACAACATGAAATTGAACCCGAAAAAATGCGCGCTTGGCGTGGGCTCGGGCAAGTCCTCGATTTCATGGTCTCGAATCGTGGAATCGAGATCAACCCCGAAAAGATCAAGGCCATCGAGGAAATCATAGTCGTAGATAATGTGAAGGTTGTAGAAAAGCTGACAGGCCGTATAGCCGCTTTTGGACAATTTATTTCAAGATCATCCGATAAAAGCCATCGATTTTTCAATCTGTTGAAAAAGAAGAACAACTTCTCATGGACACCAGAATGCCAATATGCTTTAGAGGAGCTCAAAAGGTATCTGTCCAGCCCACCCTTGCTACATACACCAAAGATAGGTGAACAGTTGTACCTTTACCTTGCGGTCTCGGAGGTAGCGGTAAGTGGAGTTCTAGTTCGAGAAGAGCAAGGTACGCAATTTTCAATTTATTACATTAGCCGAACCTTAGGCGAGGCTGAGACTAGGTACTCTCACTTGGAAAAACTGGCACTCGCTTTATTGAGTCCCTCTAAAAACTGAAGCCTTATTTCCAGTGTCATCCCATATGTGTCGTAACGACTAACCCGTTAAGAAACGTAATGCATAAACCCGAGCTCTCCGGCCGATTGGCCAAATGGGCTATCGAAGTAAGAGGGTACGATATTGAATATCGACCCCGAACCGCCATCAAATCTCAGGTATTGGTAGATTTCGTTGCCAATTTTACACCATCCCTAATACCCGAGGTCGAAAGAGAGAGTTACTGGCCGGATCGGGGACTCCTTCGGGAGTGTGGACCCTGTTCACAGATGGTGCCTCGAACGCGAAGGGATCGGGACTTGGTATCGTGCTAAAACACCCAACTGGTAACACAATTCGACAGTCTATCAAGACTGTAAAGTTAACTAACAATGAAGCAGAGTATGAGGCCACGATTGCAGGTTTAGAACTAGCCAAAAGCCTGGGAGCGAAAATAATCGAAGCTAGGTGCGGCTCCCTTCTTGTGGTGAATCAAGTCAATAGAACATTCGAGGTCAGAGAAGGACGGATGCAAAGATATTTAGACAAACTGCAAGTTATACTACATAGGTTCAAAGAATGGACCTTACAACATATACCTCGAGAGCAAAACAGCGAAGCGGATGCCCTCACCAGTTTGGGATCAATGGTTGAAGATGATGAGATCGAATTCAAAAAGGTTATATAGCTCATAAGGTCAGTAGTGGAGGAAGGCCACGCGAAAATCAATACAACGAGTCTAACCTGGGATTGGAGGAACAAATACAAAGAATACCTCAGCTCCGAAAAACTCCCCTCAGATCCAAAAGAATCAAGAGCCTTGCGCACAAAGGTGGCTCGGTTCTGCTTATCTGATGATGGAACTCTATTTAGAAGAACGTTCGACAGCCCCCTCACGATATGTCTGGGACCGGGTGACACTGAATACATTTTGAGAGAAATCCACGAAGGCACTTGTGGGAACCACTCCGGTGCCGAACCCCTAGTCCGGAAAATAATCAGAGCTGGTTATTATTCGGCCGACATGGAGAAAGACGCAAGGGAGTTCGTCCGAAAATGTAACGAATGTCAAAGGCATGCCCCGATGATCCATCGACCCGGAGAGACGTTACACTCGATCTTATCACCATGGCCGTTCATGAAGTGGGGAATAGACATCATTGGTCCCCTTCCCTACACACCAGGTAAGGCTCAATTCATTCTTTTTATGACTGATTATTTCTCTAAATGAGTGGAAGCGCAGGCATATGAGAAGGTTAGGGAAAAAGAAGTAATCGAGTTCCTTTGGGATCACATCATATGTCGGTTTAGAATGCCATAAGAGATTGTGTGTGACAACAGGAAACAGTTCGTCGGCAGCAAAGTGACAAAATTCCTCGAAGATAACAAGATCAAAAGAATCCTATCAATGCCCTACCACCCCAGCGGGAATGGACAAGCCGAATCTACCAACAAAACCATACTTCGAAATCTCAAAAAGAGGTTAACGGATGCGAAGGGGAAATGAAAGGAAATATTACCCGAAGTTCTGTGGGCGTATCGCCCGACCGAGAAATCAAGCACAGGAGCCACTCCTTTTTCCCTAGTTTTGCGGTGCCGAAGCTTTGATATCGGTCAAAATCGGTGAACCAAGTGTCAGATTCCATTATGCGACCGAAGAATCGAACCACGAGGCTATGAATACGAATCTAGACCTATTGGATGAAAGAAGGGAAACTGCCCTCGTCCGATTAGCCGCTCAAAAACAAAAGATCGAAAGATACTACAATAGGAGAACCCATCTTCGACACTTCAACATCGGAGATTTAGTACTTAGGAAGTCACACCCAACACACGAAACCCGAATGAAGGGAAATTGGGATCGAACTGGGAAGGACCTTACTCCGTCATAAAAATCATCGAAAAGGAATCTTACAAGCTTGGAGCAATGGATGGCAAACAACTACCAAACAACTGGAACATAAGTCACTTGAAACGATACTACTGCTAAAGGTACGATCCTTCATTCCTTATTTTTATTTGTTTTTATTCTACATCGGCAAACTAACATTCGCAAGTACCAAATAAAGTTGCCTTGAATCGGGGAGTACGCGATATTAGGACTGAAAGCGCGCGTTGCACTCCTTTTTCCTTGAACCGGTTTTGTCCCAAACTGGGTTTTACGGTAAGGTTTTTAACGAGGCAACCAATAAATCGTGCTAACTTAGAATTGAAGGCTGATAAAAATTCGGTGACAACAATATTCGATGTTAATCATCAATCGACCTCAAATATTGGAGGGCTGCTCAACTACTTTGGCTCAGGAAAACATCTCTAGAATCAAAGATCATTAGGATTCAATGTAAGGGTCAAATGGTCAAAGGACCCGTGCCCAGATAGATTGATCGAACCCCGCTTAAATTGTACAAGCACATAAACGAGAATAAAGATCTCTTATATACAAATATCTTATCTCTGATCAGACAAGCCTAAGGGCCACTTTAAGTTTTGTTCGAATAAACATTGTTCCACTTGGGGACTCACCGAAAAGCAAACTTACTCGAGGGGAATAAGATCTACTAAGGCAAAGCCCGATCCTTAAAAGGCTAAGGCCATTCCGAGTTAACAAAACTCGAGGGGAATAAGACCTACTAAGGCAAAACCCCGATCCTTAAAAGGCTAAGGCCATTCCGAGTTAACAAAACTCAAGGGGAATAAGACCTACTAAGGCAAACCCCATAACCTTAAAAGGCTAAGGCCATCCAAATTAATGGAACTCAAGGGAAAAGCCTACTAAGTCAGATCCCAAACGTTAAATGGCCAAGGCCAAATCGAGTTAATAGAATTCAAGGGGACAGAAAATTTATCGAGGCAAACCCTCAGTTCTAAGGGTAAGAGTTAAACCAAATCAGCAATGAAAACCATGGAAAGAAGGACAAGAAAAAGGGCTTTATATATACACACAACAAAATATGATTACAAAAATGGGCATCTCATTACATAATGTCAAAAAGTAGAAGAAAGGGGTGCCTCATTCTTCAGAGTTCTCGGAATCATCTTCCTTCGGAAAGGCTAGCCTTCTGGCTTCGGCCTTGGTCTCTTTGGCATCTTCGATCTCGGCCAATAGATCGAAGCCCCGAGCATGTATCTCTTCGAGGACGAACAGGCGAGTTTGCCACTTCATGTGATCAACCAAATTCTTTGATTGATCTTGAGCAGTTTCGGCATCAGCCTTGTACTGGGCCACCAGCTCATCGGCCTCAACTTTGGTTGCATCAGCCTCCGATTTTGCCGTATGCAGCTCATTGGCTAAAGCATCTCGATCTGAGGTGATCACGCTGACTTGAGACTGGAGTTCATCGGTGCTCCTAGTCAAAGCCTCGATCCTTCCATTTGCTTCCCTCGGTTGAGCCTATGCTAAAACTAACTGAGCATGGAAGGCCTCTTTTCTGAAGCCAGCCGATCCGTCTTGTTCCTCCATTCATCGGCTTCAGCTCTAGCCATTCTTACCTCAGATCGGAGTTGATTGATTTGATTGAGCTGTTGCCCCACCTGCTCGACCAAGCCAGAATTATCTTTCCGGACGAGATCCAATTCAGCCCGAAGGTTCATCATCTCCCCTTCGAGCCGCTCGCAGCGTCCCAATTCTTCCCGTTGGCGAAGAAAAGCCTCATGGTGAAGTACCGAGGCCTGCAAACACAAAATGAAATATTGCAGTTAGTTAAAGTTTCGAAGTGCAAAACAATAAACACCAAATAAGGCTTACCAAAAAATTACCCCATTCAATGCCTGCTGAGCTTCGTTGAACAGGCAGGAGGAATCCACTTCATTCATCTTGGCCTGATCTTCTTCGGTCACCAGACACCGAAGATAGCTGGCCACACCTACAGGAGCATAAAGGACCTTAGCATCTTCAGGAATGGCAAAAGATATGATCCGTTTCCGATCAGGGTATGAACTCGAAGCAGGGAATCTATCGACCAACTTCGGACCGAAAGAAACCCCGCTCGTGCTGGTGGATGGAATTTTCCTCGGTACTTCCAGGTTGCCGATCCCAAAGGTATCTTCCGCGGACGCCGAATCCACACCATTGAAGATACCACGGAAAGGGCCTTCCGGTATATAGCCCCCGCCAGGGGAATGTTCTTTTGCTGCTTGGGCCTCATTGAGTGTCGATTCCGAGAAGGAAGGAGAGTTTATGAACTCTATGGGGCCGAAGACTCCCTGCGAAGCCCCCCTTGCATCGGTAGAAGCGCCATCTCTTGCCCCAATTTCGGAGCCCCCCACTCGATGAAGGTCTATTTCATCGGCTCTCAACTCGGGGACTCCCTGTCCTTTAGTTTGGGACGGTTCACTACCCAAAAGGTCAAAATCCTCATCTCCTTCGGACTCGTCCCTCAATCGACGAAGTGAGTCCGAGAATAGTATTCGGTCGTCAATATTGCTCCTGGGCTTACGAGCTATCCTCTTCTTTGGCCTCTTTTTCACGGGCTCTGAAGAATTGGGGGCTTCTTTCCTCTTTTTCTCTTTATCCTACTCTGAAACAGGGGGTCGCAGGGAACCTCATCACCAGTGGACGTAGGCCTCACTTCAACGTCCTTCAATAAACCTACAAATGAAGAGTAAAGCAAATTAGATATCAATAACCTGAAATGCTGAGTTTGAACTTAACCTGTCTCACCATGTTGTCGGGCCTCCCATCGGCCCTTCGAAAGCTCACGCCAAGCACGTTCCGAATAGGGTCTTTGGAACACTATTCTTTCGACCCATTCATTCAGATGAGGAATCACGACCGGCATCCAGGATAAGGCTACATCAGATGGAACTGGTTAGTAAAATAATGAAGGGAAAAACATTGTACACGTTGAGACATAGGATAACACTTACGGTTCATGTTCCATTTCTCAGGGAACGGCATGTCTTCGGCGGGAATCAGGTTCGATGTTTTCACTCGAACGAATTGATCCATCCAGCCTCGGTCCCTATCCTCATCGATGCTAGAGAAGGGGGCTTTGCTTGCCCGGCAAGCAAGTTTTATTAATCCCCTCGAAAAAGTCGGGGACTGTATAACCGCATAAGGTGATTGACGGTGAAAGGATGCCCGTCGATCTTGCTTGCAAAAATGTGAAGGAGAATGACTATTCTCCTGAAAGAGGGGTGGATCTGACCTAATGTTACTTCGTACCTTTTGCAAAAGGCAACGATAATAGGGTCCGAAGGGCCCAACGTGAAGGGGTAAATGTAAACACTCAAATAACTCTCCACGTGGGTGGTGATCGCCTCTTCCGGTGAAGGAACGACCACACACTTGCCTATCCAATTACAGTCTTCTTTGACCTTGTTTAGGACTTTGTCCGTAATCGAACAAATGTACCTCGTGACCGGTTCACACTGGCCCGGTATCGAGGAGGTCTTATCTATTTTAAAGTCTGCACCGATTAAACATCCAGTCGGTACAAACGCCTTCAAAGGAGGTTCGGCCATGGTTTCCTCAACCTCAACAGGTTGAGGATCTTCAGTAGGTTGAGAGGAAGAAGGGGTCCGTCTCTGAGGAACGGACTTAGAGGTCTTCACCATTTGTTGTCAAGAGATAGAGAAGTTAGAAGATGCAGGTGTAAGATAAGAACAAAAGGGAGATCACTTGCAAGGAAACTTAGAGAAATTGAAGAAGGGAATGATTCAATTGATCAGATAACTTAAACGCCTGAAATTGAGGATGGAGAAGGGTATTTATAACCCCTCAAAAGTGGCGGTTGGCGTCCCAAAGTAGCGAAGCATTAATTTGCATTGCAGAAGTTTGTCTCAAGTCTGTCTCGGAGGAGACGTTTTCGATACGTACCACGTATGTCACAGTTCCACCTTCATTTATCAGTATAATGATTTGTTTCATTTGATGGGACGCTTCGACTTCCGTGCCACGCGCGTCATAAGTATGTCTCCATTCAACCTAACCAAAAAGTTGCGACACACATCATTTTTCGTCATTACCCTCCAAAAAAATGAGGGGACTATCTGTATGGGGTCAAACTCGGGACCGCCTACATATGGACAAATCGGGCTCGAGTCTATACGATTGGTATCATCATGATTATTGCTCGGTAAAATGGGGTCGAGGTACCAAAGATCAAAGATCGAGACCGAGTAACATCGAATCAGAATACGAAGCCATGGTGCCGGAGATGAGTCCATCAAGCTCGATTCCGGGTAATGTCCTAGGGTAAGTTATCAAGTTTGAATGACGAAAGGATCGGAAATTCCGTGATAAGTAAGCATCTCGGCGGGAATCACGGCATCCATTAATAAGACCGTTAAATCAACAAATCAAGAGATATTTTACCTTGTAAATAGATTCTAGCCTTGTATAAAAGATTATCCCCACACTATATAAAAGGGAAATGTAATTGTTGAAAGGTATCTCACGAAACAATCATCAATACAAAGAAAATAAGTCTAATTTTATTATTTTATACGTTACTTTATTCGTCTGGTCCCATTTATATTTATTGTTCATCTTGGAAGAATCAGTCAAGGCCAAGATTATCCAAGGCTTGTGGTTTGCATTTCTTCTCCATTTATTTACTGACTTTAATTTCTATTATATTATTCGTTGCTTGTATCAAACTAAATCATGTATCCTTAAAACCACGTATAAATTCAATTGTTATCCGAAACTAAGGGTAAACACACACGGACAACTTACTCCTGTAAATGACAAAGGGTACATGTAGACAGATAGAGGAGGTGACCTGAGGAGTGACGGAGTCAGAATTTTCGCTAAGAGATTCAAAAAAAAAAGTTAAAAAATTTGAAAAGATTACGACCAATGCGAATTGAACTAGTGAACCTCACAAAGGTTTTAAACCCCCTTGACTACTAAGCTATGCTTTTGATATGTGCAAGGGGATTTAAAACATAATATATAGAGGTAAAAAATAAAGTTTACCTTATATATACGGTGTAACTTTTCGGCGACGAGGGTTCAGATGAACCACTTTCACCCCTAAATCCGCCCCTGCACCTGAGTACTGAATTGAACTAAAAGAAAACAAATTCAGATGGACTGACACTAAAACCTAGGAAAAGGTGTTTACCCTAAAATACGGGTAACAATTGAATTTGTACGTGGTATTAAGGATACGTGAAATGATTTAACATAATGTAAAATGTAACAATAAATAAAGATTACTTAATGAATAAGAGGATAACCAAACCGTTGAGGTTGAGTGAATTTCCCGTGATGGAGTAAATTTGCAGTGAAAAGTAAATAATTTAGGCAAGAGATAGACAGAAAATTGAGAATTAGTATTGCTGATAACGTGTGTTGTCTGTACAATGAAAACCAAGTATCCCTTTATAGGGAAGAAGAGAGTCCTACCTACGGTAAAAGACTTAATTACAGGATGAATTAACTTAATTATAGGGCGAGTTATCCCTAAAAATACTTGTCTGACGTCTCTGATGATTGGGGCTGTGATTCCCGCTGAGATATCTATGTACCACGAGATTTTCGGCCTCTCCGTGATACGAAGCTGATACTTTTACCATAAAATGCCTTTACCCAAACCGGTCTCGACCGCCTTACTCCGACCGTTCTGGCTCCGATCCAATGATGTCCGACCTCACCTTCCTTCCTGAAGTGCTGGCTCCGTTTCAAAGCAGTCCGACCCCAGACTGTACTCGAGACCGATCTTCCTTGTGTGCTCGATTGTATCCGACCCTATACAGATAGTCCCCTCGTTTATTGGAGAGTAATGACAAGAAACGATATGAACTGCCGCCTTTCGAGATTAGTTCAAGCAATAGCACACTCATTGACATGAAATCCGAAGCGTCAAATCGCTCAATCTTAAAAAATGTTTCGTTGGTGGGTGACAGCAGTGCCATGACGCACGTGACTGCTGTCAAAGGAAATCATTGCGTGTCCTAGCTGGCGGCAAACCCTGCAACTTTTGCAAATACTATTTAATGCCCCCCTACCTCATGCTCTGAACCGCCGTTTTTGAGAAAGTATAAATAGCTCCTTCATCCTCTTGTTTCCAAACTTTACTTTGCTCAACAAATTTTTCCGCTTTAACTCTCTGCATCTTTGCACTACAAAACTTCTCTTGCACATCATAATCCTTTGTTCCCACTATCATCACTTTAATTGCAATGGGGAAAACATCTAAGTCTGTTCCACAAAAAAAACAACCTTCATCTTCTCAGTCCACTGAAGAGGCTGAGCCCGTTCATGTTGAGGAAACTTCCGCGGAACCCCCTTTGAAAGACTTCGTACCTGTTAGATGCTTTATCGGCTCCAACTTCAAAGTCGAGAAACCTTCTTCAGTACCTGGTAGGGGCGAACCGGTCTCAATGTACATTAGCTCGATCACCCACAAAATCCTTGACAGGGTGAAGGCGAAGTGCAAATGGACCGACAAGGATGTGGTAGTCCCTTCTCCGAACGAGGCGATTACCACCTATGTGGAAGGTTACCTAAGCGTCTATACCTATCCCTTCACGTTGGGACCCTTGGACCCTATAATCGTCACCTTTTGTAAAAGGTATAATGTCACTCTGGGCCAGGTTCATCCCTCCGTTTGGCGAATAATCCACCTTTTCCATTTTTTCGTGAGTAAAGCCGAAGGGGGGCATCCCTTTACTGTTGACCACCTACTCCGGTTATACAGTCCCCGAATGTTTCGAGGGGGACTGATAAAACTTGCTCGCTGGGCCAGCAAGGCTCCGTTCTCGAGCAGCGACGAAGATAAGGACCGGGGTTGGATGAGCCGGTTTGTTCGAATAAGAACTTCTGACTTGATCCCCGCAGAAGACATGTCGTTCCCTGAAAAGTGGAACCTGAAACGCAAGTGTCATTTTCCTTACTTAATAACATCTGCTGCTTTCTCTCTAGTGCTTAATCGATGTATTTTGTAAGGTGCAGCCGTTTCCCAGATGCCGGCTCAATTCATCATTTGGAGGAGTGGGTCCGGAGAGTAGTGGCTCAAAGAGCCTACTCGGAGCGAGCCTGGCGGGAAATATCGAAAGGCTTTTGGGAGGCCAAAAATCACGGTGAGCTCGGTCATATTTTCCTTTCTCATTTCAAATGATCGACGTTATTACTAACTCTTTCTCTTTTTTGTAGGCCTCTCGAAAGATGCTGAGTTGAGGCAGGCACTCACCGGTGGGGAAGCTTCTTGCCTTCCCCCTGTATCGGAGAAAGAGGGGGGAAAAAGAGAAAAGAAATCCCCGGTCCTGCAGAGCCCGAGAAAAGGAAAGGCAGGAGAAAAATGATGGCTCGTAAACCCAAAGCCACCAACCCAACCATCCAGCTGAGTGATGACTCTGAGGGGGAAAGAAACCCTGATACTCCAAATAACGAACCACCTCGGATAGTCCCAGAGCCAACGGTTGGTGAGGCTTGCATCCCTCGAGCGGAGGATCTCGAGGCGAGGACGAGGACCGGGATTCGGCCGATACAGGGGAGGCAACACAAGGGATCTCGGACCTCCCGAAGATGATGGATTCACCCTCTTTTTCAGAGGCAACCCTGAATGAGGCCCAGGCTGCAAGCATGCACACACCGAGTAAAGGTCCGGTTGCAGCTGGAGCCTTTGAAGAGTTTTTCGATGGGGTGCCATTGGCTGATACCTTCGGGTTTGAAGTTCCAAGAAGGAGCCCCCCTGCCGAAACGAGCGGGGTATCTGTCGGTACCAAATTGGTCGACAGATTTTCTGCTCCGAGCTCCAACCCCGATCGGAAGAGGGTGATAAAGTTCACCGTTCCCGAGGATGCTCGGATATTGGGTGCGCCCGTAGGTGTGGCCAGCTATCTTCATTGCTTGGTGACCGATGAGGACCAGGCTACAATGAATGCAGTAGACTGGGCATGCTTATTCAATGAAGCTCAGCAGGCATCGAACAAGGTATGCTTCCTCATATGTTCTATCTGATACCCAATATCCTATCCCTAGATTTGTATTGACTGTCTTAGTATGTATATCTTGCAGTCTTTGGTGCTTCACCATGAGGCGTTCCTTCGGATAAGGGAAGGAATGACACAAGAACGGGCACAACGTCAGCGGCCCGAAGGCGAGATGTCGAACCTTTGAACTGAGATGGACTTCATGCGGAGGGAGCACAGCAAAGTAGTCGACCAGCTGGGGCAGCAGGCCGACCGATTAGATCGACTCCGTTTCGAGGCGAGCGAGGCTAAGGCTGAGGCCAGTGAAAACCAAGATTGAAACTCTGACTTCGGAAAAGGAGACCCTCCAAGCTCGCTTAGAAGAGCAAGTTTCGGAGGCGCAAGAGAGAATCGGAGTTCTGACCAAGAGCACCGAATCTCTTCAATACCAAGTCGAGTCGCTCACCCAAGATCGGGGTGTTCTGGTCAACCAGCTGCAAGAAGCAAAGTCGAAGATTGCTACCACCAAGGCCGATGCTGATGATTTGATAGCTCAATATAGAGTCGATGCCGAGGCAGCCCAGGAGCAATCGAAGATATTGGTCGAGTGCACTAAGTGCCAGACCCGCCTCTCGGTCCTCGAGGAACTGCAAGCTCGGGGTTTCGATCTATCCTCTGAAGTCAATGAAGCAACGAGGATCGAAGCCGAAGTGAGGAAGCAGGCTTTCCCCGAGGAAGATGAAGACGGTTCCGACTGACGTTGCCTGCAGAACGAAGTGTCATTTTTTTTTGTAACTTTGAATGTAAAAGGATCCCCTTCTTTGTGTATAAAACTTCTTTATTATGTTTGACTTTGCCCTGCAATTTTCATATCTTGCAATTTTCCTGCCTTAGCTAGGATCGTAAATTTTCTTCGTAAATATGTCTTTTCTATGACCAACCGAATATGGTCCATATCTTAGCCGGTTAACGAGCTGAGCCTGTCTTTCACAAATTTTAAACTGATTTGGCCTTAGCCTTATCTCAAGTTCGGGGTGGCCTTAATAGGCTTTGTTCATCCCCGAACCTTTTAGTTTGGTGCGGTCTGGGCCCATTAAGGAATCGGGACCATGCCTTAGCAAAATTTGGTCCCTTTTAAATTTCAATGATTTAATTTGGCTTTAGCCCTTTTTCAAAGAATCGAGGTCTTGCCTTGGCAAGCCCCAATCGTCTTCGAATTTTAGCTTAGTTTGGCCATAGCCTTTTATAAACTGGGGTTGCCTGAGTCGGTCTTACTTCCCTTCGAGTTTTGTTAACTCAATACGGTCTTGGCCTAGCAATCGATTTTGGGGTTTTCTTTGTTAGGTCTTACTCCCCTTTGAATTTAGTGTGAATATTTAACCGATGTAAGCTCTTGATAATGCGATGATAATAAAAGAAGCCCTTGGGCTTAGGAGCACAATAAATGCGCCAAAAAGACTTTATTGATATCCTCATGCTCGTACATCTTTGCTTAAAGAGGGGCAGATCGATCTATTCAGGTACGGTTCCTTCGACCGTTTGACCCTTACATTGGTTCCTAACGATCTTTGTAAAGTCCCCTTGAAATCGAAGCAAGTGAATGAAGATTTCAAAAATAACGAGCAGTCTCTGGTTGTTCGAGGTCGATTGAGATCGAGCACCAAATTTCATGAACTCCGATGAATGATCGATCTAAGTTAGCACGATTCCTGGTTGCCTCATTAGAAACTTTGCCGTAAAACCCAATTTGGGACAAAACCGATCGAAGGGAAAAAGAGTGCAACGCGTGCTTTCAGTCCTAATGCCTTGTGTTTCCCGGTTCGAGACCGATCTAACCTGCAAGTGTTAGTATCAAATGAAACAAAAGAAAATATGAAATGAATTATCTTAACAGTAATACCGCTTCAAGTGGCTCACGTCCAAATTGTTTGGCAGTTGTTTGCCATTCATAATCCCGAGCTTGTAAGACCCCTTTCCGGTGACCTTCAGGACAGTATAGGGACCTTCCCAGTTCGGTCCCAATTTTCTTTCGTTAGGGTCTCGAGCGTTGGGTGTAACTCTTCTAAGTACCAAGTCCCCAACGTTGAAATATCGGAGACGGGCTCTCCGGTTATAATATCTCTCAATTTTTTGCTTCTGTGCCGCCATCCGAACTAGAGCGGCTTCCCTCTTTTCATCCAAAAGTTCCAGGATGATGTTCATAGCCTCTCGATTTGACTCTTCGATTACATATCGGAACCTGATGCTCGGTTCGCCCACCTCAACCGGTATCAATGCTTCGGTGCCATAAACTAAGGAGAACGGGGTGGCCCCGGTGCTGGTTTTCTCGATCATGCGATATGCCCACAAAACCTCGGGCAGCATCTCCCTCCACTTTCCTTTCGCGTCGGCTAGCCTTTTCTTCAAGTTCTGGATTATGGTTTTGTTGGTTGACTCAGCTTGACCATTGCCACTGCGGTGATATGGAGTCGACAATATCCTCTTAATCTTGTTATCTTCGAAGAACTTTGTTATTTTACTACCAACGAACTGTTTGCCATTATCGCATACGATCTCCGAGGGCAACCCGAACCGGCAAATAATATGGTCCCATATGAAGTCGATCACCTATTTTTCCCTGACCTTCTCGTAAGCCTGTGCCTCCACCCACTTAGAAAAGTAGTCAGTCATAAAAAGGATAAATTGAGATTTACCTGGTGCCCGAGGGAGGGGACCGACGATATCCATACCCCACTTCATAAATGGCCATGACGATAAGACCGGATGCAACGTCTCTCCAAGCTGTCGGTGCATGCCTTTGGCATCTGCTGCACTTGCGTACAAACTCCTTCGCATCTCTTTCCATGTCGTTCCAATAATAGCCGGCCCGAATTATTTTTCGAACCAATGAATCGGAACCGGAATGGTTGCCGCAGGTTCCTTCATGTATTTCTTTTAAGATGTACTCGGTGTCTCCAGGTCCAAGGCATATGGCGAGAGGACCTCTGAATGTTCTTCTGTATAAAGTTCCATCGCTGGCCAAACAAAATCGGGCCGCCTTTGTGCGTAACGCCCTTGATTCTTTGGGATCTGATGGCAACTTGCCTGAACTAAGATATTCCACGTATCTATTTCTCCAATCCCAGGTCAAGCTTGTTGAGTTGACTTCGGCATGGCCTTCCTCCACCACCAACCTCAATAACTGCACGACCTTTTCAGAGTCAATTTCTTTATCCTCGACCGACGAGCCTAAATTGGCGAGTGCATCGTCTTCACTATTTTGTTCTCGAGGTATGTGCTGTAAAGTCCACTCTTTAAACCTGTGTAGCGTGACCTGAAGTTTGTCCACGTACCTTTTCATACGCCCTTCTCTTACCTTGAATGTTCTATTTACTTGGTTGACTACGAGGAGGGAGTCGCATTTGGCCTCGATCACTTCTGCTCCTAGGTTTTTGGCCAACTCTAAACCTGCAATCATAGCCTCATATTCGGCTTCATTATTAGTTAGCTTTGCAGTCTTAATAGACTATCGAATCGTATTCCAGGTAGGAGGTTTGAGTACAATTCCTAGCCCCCATCCCTTCGAATTCGAGGCGCCATCTGTGAACAAAGTCCACACTCCCGAAGGAGTCCCCGACTTGGTCATGAGTTCTTTCTCGACCTCAGGGATGAGCGATGGCGTGAAGTCGGCGACGAAATCAGCCAGTACTTGAGACTTGATCGAGGTTCAAGGCCGATATTCGATATCGTACCTACTTATTTCGATGGCCCACTTGGCCAATCGACCTGATAGCTCATGTTTGTGCATAACGTTCCTAAGTGGGTAAGTTGTCACCACACATATGGGGTGACACTGGAAGTATGGCTTCAACTTTCTAGAGGCACTCAACAATGCAAGTGCTAACTTTTATAGGTGTGGGTACCTAGTTTCGGCCTCTCCTAATGTTCTACCGACGTAGTAAATGGGAAATTGCGTACCTTGTTCTTCTCGAACCAGGACCCCGCTTACTGTTATCTCCGACACAGCAAGGTAAAGGTACAACTGCTCACCTGCTTTTGGCATATGTAATAAAGGCGGGCTAGAGATATACCTTTTAAGTTCTTCCAATGCGTGTTGGCATTTCGGTCCCCATGAGAATTCGTTCTTTTTCTTCAACAGGTTGAAGAACTAATGGCTCCTGTTGGACGACCTCGATATGAATTGACCTAGTGCTGCTATCCGGCCAGTCAATTTCTGCACAGCTTTTATGCTGTCGACGACCGTTATGTCTTCGATGGCTTTGATTTTATCGGGGTTGATTTCTATTCCCCTGTTCGAGACCATAAAGCCAAGGAATTTCCCTGAGCCTACTCCGAATGCACACTTCTCCGGATTCAATTTCATGTTGTATCTTTTTAGGATGTTGAAAGTTTCCTCCAAATGGCTTAAATGGTCCTCTGCTCGCAGGGACTTAACTAACATGTCATCGATATAAACTTCCATTGTTACTCCTAGTTGTTTTTCGAACATCTTATTTACTAGCCGTTGGTAAGTAGCCCCTGCGTTTTTCATCCCGAAAGGCATCACGTTATAGCAATAAATGCCATACTTAGTGATGAAGGATGTTTTTTCTTGATCATCCTTATCCATTTGTATCTGGTTATACCCAGAGTAGGCATCGAGAAAACTAAGAGTCTCGTGGCCAGCGATAGCATCGATCATGCGATCGATGTTGGGCAAGGGGAAAGAGTCTTTAGCGCATGCTTTCTTTAGATCCTTATAGTCTATACACATTCTAAGCTTGTTTCCCTTCTTAGGAACTACGACTACATCAGCTAACCATTCTGGGTATTTAACCTCCCGAATGGATCCTATATTCAAATGTTTAGTTACCTCGTCTTTGATGAAGGCTTGTTTGGCTTCGGACTGAGGCCTCCTCTTTTGCTTGATCGGCCGAAATTTTAGGTCAACGCTTAGCTTTTGAGTTGCAATTTCCGGCGGTATGCCTGTCATGTCTAGATGGGACGAAGCAAAAGAATCTTCGTTAGCCGAAAGGAAATTAATTAATTTGGCCCTGAGCTCGGAGTTTAAGCCCGAGCCCAGGTATACTTTTCGATCGGGTGCATCGCTGTGGATTGAAATTTGTTCGAGCTCTTCGACTGTCGATTTGGTTACGTTGGACTCGTCGGGGGCAATAAATGATCGGGGGATCTCGTAATTATCGACGTCAAGTTGATCCTGTTCACCCTCGTTTGTTGAGGGTGGTCTCTCTGATTGCTATTGGGTCTTTTGGGAAAGAGCGGTCGACTTTGACGCTGCCTCTTCCACTGCGAACATTTCCCTCGCAGCATGCTGTTCTCCATAAACGGTGACGACCCTATCAGCCGATGGGAATTTCAACATTTGATGCAATGTTGAAGGTACGGCTCCGATGTCGTGGATCCAAGGCCTCCCGAGCAAGGCGTTGTATCTCATATCGCCCTCGATCACGCAGAATCTTGTCGCCCGGACAATACCAGCGATGTTCACCATCAGTGTTATCTCACCTTTGGTTGTTTTAGAAGCCATGTTAAAACCGTTGAGGACCCGAACTTCGGAGATAATCTGGTTTGATAATCCCAGTTGTTCTATGACCCAAGACCAAATTATATTAGTTGAGCTTCCGGTGTCGATAAGTACACGCTTCACCCAGGTTTTGTTCACCAGCATCGATATCACCAACGCGTCGTTATGGGGTTGTGTAATCCCTTCGGTATCTTTATCACTGAAGTATAAGGCCCCCTCTGCTGCGTAATCCCGGGTACGTTTTTCCTGGGTGATGGATATTTTAGTGCACTTCAACACTGGGCCTTGGGGTGCATCTACCCCTCCGATATCATGTTGATTGTGTGCTGCGGCTCTTCTTGATTTGCTGGTCTGTTTTTGTTTTCATAATGGTTCTTGGCCCAATTGCTTAAGAACTCCCGAAGATGCCCATTCTCGAGCAACCGGGCTACCTCCTCTCTCAGCTGCCGACAATCCTTCGTTCTATGCCCATGTGTATCGTGATATTTACATATTAGGTTGGGATCTCTTTTGGCCGGGTCCGATTGCAGCGGTCGGGGCCATTTGGTGTCTTTAATGCGACCGATGGCGGATACAAGAGTTGCTGAATCAACGTTAAAGTTGTATTCGGACAATCGGGGCGCTTCTCGGTGATTAGCGGCTCTTTCGGAGTTGTTTTTCGGCAACGGTCCTCGGTACCTTTGATTGGGATCATTCTTTCTCTCCTGTCTCGGGGATTTTTGCCTTCTCAGGATGGCTCTTCGATCGCCTGGGTACGGTCGGTGTCTGTCTCGATTTGACCTCGATTCTCGATAATTATCTCTTGTAGTCCGATCATAAGTTCTGATAGGTAGGCGGACCCCGAGGAGACTCCAAGCTGATCATCTTCTACCCTGATCTTCGACTGATACAGGTTGTGTATGTCAGCCCAAGTGACAGCCGGGTATTCAATCAAACTTTGCTTGAGCTGTTGAGAAGCTGTTGAGCTTTGGGCATTGAGTCCCTGAGTAATGGCCTGTACAGCCCAATCATCGGTAACCGGTGGTAAATCCATTCACTCCATTTGAAAGCGCGATGCAAACTCTCTCAGCATCTCGTTGTCTCTTTGTCTGACTTTGAACAAATCTAATTTTCTTGTTTCGACTTTAATGGCACCTGCATGGGCCTTGATGAAGGTATCTGCAAGCATGGCAAAGGAATCGATGGAGTTTGGTGGTAAGTTATGATACCACGTCATCGCTCCCTTAGACAGGGTCTCCCCAAACTTTTTCAAAAGGACGGACTCAATTTCGTCATCTTCGAGATCGTTCCCTTTTATGGCGCATGTGTACGCCGTTACGTGTTCATTCGGATCTGATGTCCCGTTGTATTTGGGGATCTCCGGCATGCGAAACTTTTTGGGTATAGGTTTCGGGGCAGCGCTCGATGGGAAAGGCTTCTGTACGAACTTCTTCGAGTCCAAGCCTTTTAACACCGGGGGTGCTCCTGGGATCTGGTCTACCCTCGAATTATACGTTTCTACTTTCTTGTCATTAGCTTCAATCTCCTTTTCACCCGACTCAATTCGCTTAGTCAGCTCCTCGTGCATCTTTATGATTTCGGAGTTTGTCCCCGACCCGTTTTCATCCAGTTGTACTGCGATCGGTCCATTTTCAGGAATTGTTCCTCGAGAAGAACCGGCTTCGGCCCTATCTGGAACCTGGCTGTGACTTTGCAACTAGGCGATGGTTGCTTGTTGGGCTTGTAACATGTCGAATATCATTTTGAGGTTGATCCCGTCCCCTTCATTATTCAGAGTTCTTGAATGGTGTTCTCCCCGAACACTGTTCGACGGGCCTGAAGCCTGACCTGCATCGACGGCCATTTGAGAATTGGCGTCGGCTGGAGCCTCACTACCAAGCATCACGTTGTTGCTTTCGCCTTGGTGTTCGAGCTCGTTGTTGATGGGATGTGAGCGTGACATGACTATACTGTAATCTGAAAAACAGAAAATTCTGCAAAGAACAAGTGTAAAATAGCGTGTGACAGAAAATTGTATCAAACGTTCACTATTATCCTTAGCCCCACGGTGGGCGCCAAACTGTTTACCCTAAAACACGGGTAACAATTGAATTTATACGTGGTATTAAGGATACGTGAAATGATTTGACACAATGTAAAATGTAACAATAAGTAAAGATGTACTTAAATGAATAAGAGGATAACCAAACCGTTGAGATTGAGTGAATTTCCCATGGTGGAGTAATTTGTAGTGAAAAGTAAATAATTTAGGCAAGAGATAGGCAGAAAATTGAGAATTAGTATTGCTGATAACGTGTGTTGTTTTTACAATGAAAACCAAGTATCCCTTTATAGGGAAGAAGAGAATCCTACCTATGGTAAAAGACTTAATTACAGGATGAATTAACTTAATTATAGGGCGAATTATCCCTAAAAATACTGGTCTAACGTCTCTGATGATTGGGGCCGTGATTCCCGCCGAGATATCTGTGTACCACGAGATTTCCGGCCTCTCCATTATACGAAGCTGATACTTTTACCATAAAATGCCTTTACCCAAACCGGTCTCGACCGCCTTACTCCGACCGTTCTGGCTCCGATCCAATGATGTCCGACCTCAAACTTTCCTTCCTGAAGTACTGGCTCCGCTTCAAAGCAGTCCGACCCTGGACTGTACTCGAGACCGATCTTCCTTGGGTGCTTGATTGCATCCGACCCTATACAGATTAGCAGTAGGGTTTCAAAGATGTTGAAGTTTGAATATCAAGCTGGGGATGATATTGTATAGTAATTCAGTTTGAGCTGGTGTTGAAACTTGTTAGAAATGCTTCAGCCGTAGTGATTAAGTATGGGCATTGGCAGTTTTTTTAAAAAAAATTGTTCAATTACTTACGTTTTTTATGTACATAACTTGTTCACCTCCTTGTAATTCATTACGCCTGGCCACTGCGCAGGCCCATAATTGCTGTATTTCATCCAAATCCGAATCCCTGCTTTGTTTAAATTTTACAGTAACAAATGCATTCAATTGGGCCAGGCCCATCTTTCCTGAGTTTGGATTATTGAAGGCAGCTGTTCCTTTGTTGGACTGAAGCTCAAAGTTGGGCCAAAGTTTGAGTCCTTATAATCACCTCGTTCTTTCTCACGCTAAACCCAATTAATGGGAACTTTCTTTAATCCAACTTTAGTAAAAGCACGTAATTGGTTCCTTTTCTTTAGGAAAGATTTAACGGTTGTCACCCTTCTCATAATTCAGCACCATTAAGATTGTCAATTTTCTTGGTCAAAAAACATGAAGCCCTTCAGTAACTTTCCCCATAGTTATGGACATTTCATACACAATCTCTGACTTAGGGAACAAATGTCTGAGGTGATTTAATTAATTCTTGAATATACGCTGGTATGCTTTTGGCGCCTTTTAATCTATTATTGTTGACATAGTTATAATTCTCATAATAAATCAAAGTACGCGTTCACGTGATTTTGGCCGAACAATCCTCTTAATTAGTAAAGCATAATTAATTATGTACATGTACACGTGACATGATTTTAGCGCACCAAATAAAGCGGATTTACAGATATGTGATCCGTTTCAAAGATAAATCCATAAACGCCATAATTAAAAGCGGTAAAAGTTAAAATGCACATAGGTTTTAAAAATACGTAATTAAATAATTAATTAAGCCTGATATGATTAAAAGCGACCTTGCTAAAACCACGGAACTCATGAGTGCCTCACACCTTCTCCCGGGTTAACAGAATTCCTTACCCGATCTTTTGTGTTTCGCGAACCGAAAATCATAGTCAATTTCCTCGATTTGGGATTTAAAATGAACCACTGACTTGGACATCATAAAATCATTCCAAGTGACGACTCTAATTAAATATATAATCAGCAGAGGACGTCAACAGCAGCTTCAAGACATAGAAACTCAGCCAGCATATTACCAGCAGAGGAAGCAAACATACAAGAGTAACAACAATCCAATTCAACCATCATGGACTCTCCCAGCACTCACATTCAACAAACATTCAATCAACACAAAGCAGTACATGAGCAAGGATAAGCACAGACAACACTCAACTCAGCAACAGCTTCAAGTCACAAGAACACAGGCTCAAGACATCATAATTCAAAATACCCCAATTATCTCAAAGCAGCAGAGGAACAAGGATCTACACAGGCATAAAGCAAAACAGCAGCAGTCAAGACACAACAGCAGAGTTAAAGAATACCAGCAAATCAGCACCCTCCATCGTACTGTAGACAGATTATTGCTGCAGTTGCAAAGGGTGGTACTAATACCCCTGGTACTCAATCTCTTGCACCTTCAACAATCATCATGGACAAAATAGTGATTGGATTTTCAGCTATTTAAAAATATAGTTCTTGTTGGTCGATAAAATTATAATTAAAATTAAATATTTAAAATTCAAGATGAGCTAATATTAAAAATTTGAATCAAACAAAAGATAAATTATTTTCTTTAGTATTGAGAATTAATAACTAAGTGTTTAAATTAACTAATTAGCAAAAGAATCTCTTTCAATTGTTTTCTAAATTCGTCATATAAGTAAAGTTATTTTCAAGTTGATATAACTTTTTAAGTACATAAATTTATTTCTACAGGAAGAACATCAATGATGAAAAAAATCAGAAAATAAACGTGATTACAATATAATATTAAATATCAGATTGGTTAAAATGCAAACTTGAAAAAATAAGATTAAGATAGTATTTAATTTTTAAATTTGTGTTGTTTGACAAATAAAAAAAATATCATGATGAAAGCATATAATAAATATCTGGTCATTTGTACCCTATGAAAATTTTGGTAAATTTGCAACAAACAACATATGTTGATATTCAAATTGATCATAACATTCTCGTGAGATGCGAAGGAACAAGTTATGGATTGATCAAAATCGGGGTTAAGTATACATACTCTTTGATTACGTTTTTCATTAATATTTTATTTTAGAGATTTATCTCATGAGTGTTTGCATTAAGTTTTATTTTATAAATCAATGCACCATTTAATACTATTTATATATTTATTTTTTAAAAGTAATATATTCATTAATTTGAATACAAATGCAAAGTACGTATTCTAAGATTAATATAAAAGAATAAATAATGAGTACTTAATAAATAGGTGCTGGCGCATATAAAATCTTTTAGTTTGTTAAAGATACCAGTAGATCATCAACGAGCATCCTTGGAATTATGGTCAAAAGCAGAATAAAACACGTTTCCCATGATTACCCTAAGATCCACCTTATCCCTAGGACTGATTTCATGCATCTATAGCATCTTTGGTGTTTTCATTGTTGAGAAATTGCTTAGGGTTAATGGATATTTTAAAATCGATTAAACCAATCAAATCGTATCGTATTGAATTGATTTTTTATTTTAATAAAATTGTAGGCTTTTTATAAATATATAATCGTACCAATAATTATGATAGGATTTTTATTTTATGAAAATAAATCGAAAAAATATCAAACCGTACAAAAGAAATTCATATTGCCGAAAATATATTTATATATTAAGTTTAAAAATAATAAAGTATTAAATTTTTCCTTTGGTGTTGGAATTATGAAAGCGGTTACAAGTCAACAAGTAACTAAACTTAAAATCCCAATTCTCAAACCTATTATGCTAATCCTACTAACCCTAAATGCAAGACACAAGGTATTCTAGCAATTATGAGTAGCAAACTACATTGTATTGGATATGTTTTCTTCCGTATTATTTAGGTTTATCTTTTTGAATATTTAATCTTCTATATATTTTATTCTTGAGTTCCAACTTAGTTAATATCTTTCCACTCGTGTGATTTATATATATTCTTTTTGTCTTTGCTTAGTTATTTTTACGCTGCTGTAGAATAGTTGATGGATCTATACTCTAGCCATCTTTCATATTTTCTTTATTCATCACCCTTTAAACAGTAAAAATATAAATAGTTGATGTGTATATGTTATTGCATTCTACTTCTACTAGTGACTTTTATATTTAATAAAAATACCGAAAGTTAACTGAACTATACCGATACCGAAGAGAAACCGATTTGGGACAATTTCGAAAAGTGTGATTTTGGTTATACATTATTGATAACCGAAAAATTAGTATGGTATAAATTTTATAAAATAACCGGCTGAACCGAACCATTAACACCCCTACTTATTGCTTGTTGAGTTATGTTTTTCTACGGTGTATTCACCTTTTTTTTAATTAAAACTATAATTTATAAATACAGGGAACAATTGCGGTTTATATACATTATGTAAGTATATAAATAATTCTAAATATTTACTACGAAAGACTATAATTAGCTTTTCAGTTTTAGTTAAGTAAAATATGAAAAACTGTAATTTGATTCGAAAAACTTTGACTTTGACCAACGTAATTGGCTTGTTGTTGAACTGTGATGGAGAAGACCATCTAATAAAACTCTGGAGAAAAGAAATGCTTAGAATAACGTAAATATTAGGTAAAATTAAGTAAAATTATTTTGGTATATGAATTTCTTTGCTAAGGATATTGTTGTCAAGAAAAAAAATTAAAAGCAACTACTACTTTTGAGAAAAATTAATTTTTTATAGTTTCTAAAAAATAGTTTTGCTTTTACGCAAAAATTCTTACTTTTTTTCTAAAAACTTGGTCAAACCTCAACAATAAGCACTTTTTTGAAAAAGAAAAACTTTTAACATCCTGAAAGCTTGGCTAAACATGCTTATTAGAATCTAACTAAGAATAACAATTTTCTTTTTTGACGAGGGTGGTGTTTGAGCTAGTTTGTCTGCACCTCATATATTTCAATGGGTACCTGCTACTAAGGTATCAATAGTTCAGTTGAGTCGATTATGTTATAAAACTTGTATCATACCAATTTTTTCGGTTACTCTATTTTATATAATCAAAACTAGACTTTTCGAAAGCGTTCCAATCATCTCGGTTTCTCTTTGATATTGTGTTCGATTAATTTTTGATATTTTTCTCAAAATATCATATAAGAGGCACTAATAGAAGTTAGAGCATTTAAGATACACACTTACCTAGGACATTAAGAAAACTCCCAAGACATTTTATTACTGTTTAAAAGACGACAAATCAAGAGAATATGAAAGATATCCATAACAGAGATCCATTCCATTATACAACAATATAAAAGAAATTAAGCAAAGACAAGAGGAATATAAGGGGAATCTTAGTAGCTCAGTTGTTTAGCTACCTGAACTTTCACATTGTTGGTGAGAGTTTGATTCCCTACCTTGTTATCCCCTCCCCCTTCCCTTTTATCTTATGTAATTAAAAAATATAAATCATACGAGTGGGAAGAAATCAATCAAACTAAGACTCATGAATACAGTCTATTAGAAGATTAGGTATTCAATAAATAAAATCTAAATCATGCAAGGGGGAACATATTCAGCACCTTTAGCTTGGTACTCAAGATCAATGAAATACCTTGTTGCTTGCTATTCAAGATACTGAAACTAATGTAGTTTTGATATGAGTAGCATAATTGGTTTGGGAGTTGAGAATTTAGGTATTACTTGTTGGCTCGTAACCGTTTTCATAATCACAATGCGCAAGGAAAGCTTTTTAATGCTTTTTTAAAACTTAATATATAAATGTCTATTTAGTACAGTTTAGTATTTTTTTTTTATAAAATAAAAAATCTATCCTAGTTATTGATACATTTATATATTTATATAAAAATCTATGATTTTATTGAAAGAAATATAATAATCGATTCAGTACGATTCAGTTTTATCGGTTTAGTTAGTTTTTAAAGATTCATTGACACCTCTACAAGCTATCTCCCACCAGCATAGGTATCGAATAATTCTGTTCATTAAAATTTAGATAGATATGAAGAAATCACTTAATATTTTTTACCTCAACTAAAATTTAAACCCAAAACGTCGCAGTTCTCCTCCTAATTTATTTTACTAGTTTACCCTTGGATGCAAGGATACCAATCTTTCCTATGTCCTGTCATAAATTGGAATTTCTTGTATTACTTTTTGAAATCCAGATTACTCACTGCAGCCATAAAGTTTTGAATACTATTTAAAAAAATTAGTAAGTAATTTTGTTGCATTATTATGTGTATCTTTGATTATCCACACCTCTGATATTAAAAGTAAGTCTGATAGCCTTTAGGGGCATTGTAAAAGAACTTCTGATGTAACATTATTAATTTATTACATTAAAAACAAGTTTTAAGTACTTTTTCTGTTTGCATCACGAGCCGTTTTTCTTTTTCATTCTCACTGTCCCCCAAGTTTTATTATGGTTATTCTTTTTGTTTTCCTTATAATTAAGGCTCCCCTTTTATCAAAGAATATTTTAACATTTTATATTTGTCAAAAAAAATGTAATGTATAACTTACTGTTGCTTTTCTCAAGGTTTTTGCTCTATCTTATTCTTGCAAAAATAAAACAAATTTCAACGTATGATCAACTATATACACAATAAATATCCATTTGAAAGTATAAGGGTTAAAACTCGGACATTAATTCTTCAATATTTTCGAAATAATATTTTTAAAAAGCTATATGAAATTATATAAATTATTATTAATTTATAATTAAATTTTTTAAAAAGTATTAAAAATCATAACAAGAATTCTTTTAACAGGATAATAGTATGATATAAATAATTGCGGCAGAACTATTAAGTTAATGATTGTGCAAGTCAAAATACAATTTAAGGTAAACATGAGAAAATTGTTTGAACAAATCAAAAATATCATACTTATTAATTTATTTAAAAGATTCAAATGATGCATTTATTTCAATTGATAAAAATATAATATTTTGGGTACCAATATTTATTTGTTTCAAAAACAGGTGAATCGTATTTGAAATCAGCTGAAGAGGCCGCATAGCCGTTATGTCCGTTGGAAGCGTCCAGAAGTAGGACTTACTTATACTTAACTACCGTCATTGTTTTTTATCTCCAAAAATATATTATTGGTTGTATCGAAAGCATAGAAAAGTTGACCCGCCACCCATCCTTTTACCTCATTAATCACCACTTCCTTAAAAGTCTTCACAAATTAACTTATTATTAGCAATTTAGCATTACTATATTTTCTCCTTCGGCCCTTCCTTTTTTCTTATTTTCTCCTTCAACGTTCCTTTCCAAACTCTTCAATCCCTCCCATAATTTCATCAAAGGTAAAACCCTAACGCGTATGATCTTTAAATCAGGGTTTTGGATTTTTTGATCATTGATTAGAAATTCCTTTGGTTGGTTTTTATATTTATCACCTGTTAATTATTGGATTTGAGTTAATTATCGTTAAGTTCAGGTGTGGGTCTTGTAATTGAAACTGATGAGCGGGGTCAACTTAAACTTTGCTTTTTTGAATACTGCATTTCATATCAATTTTAAAACTTTGTTACCTTTATGATTTGGCAATTTTTTGCAGCTATCATGTTCTGACTTCTGAAATTGAGACTGCACTCATTTTTTTTTTCTTTTTTTGATCCGCGGAGGAGTGATAAATGGATTTTAGAATTAATTGCTTATTTTTCTCATGGAAGCTTATGATAATTCTATTTTGTAAATCTAACTCCACTTTAGTTTACAAAAATATTTTGCTTTTGGGGCTTTCACTGGATTAATTTGTTGTTTTTGGCACAAAAATTGTTGGCTAGAATTGTTAGGAAATTTGTATAGTTGTAAAAGTGGAGCGAAAGCATTTGGTGATATACAAACTTTATCAACACCACTAATTTTCTTAATTTAGGTGATTTGATACTGTTCACAGTCTGTACAAGTAATTGCCGCAACGTCAATGCCTTCAGTAATTTCGCCTCAGTGGCAAGAGAAAGCTAATGGATTCTTTCAATCTTCAGGTAATTCATTTGGAAACCCAATTTCAGGTTTCGACCTTTATTTTGCTTTTGAATGTTTAATAATTGAGTCTTGATGCAGGGGTGAAGTTGAAAGAAGCTGGGCAGTCTGCAGGATCATTTGTTGGTGAGGTTGCCAAAGATGCAAAGGGAAATGTGGGCGAGGTTGCTGAGAAAGTTGGATCAGCAGTCAAAAGTCGATGGTCGCTCCTACAGCAGCCATCAACAAGACATGCTATGCAGGAGCGCCTTATTACTGCAGCTGCTACAACCAGCTTCTTCTTGAGGAAAGGGTTTTTGGAGACAAAAGATAAGGTTGCTGTTGGAAAGATAAAAGTTGAAGAGGTACTACAAGCATAAACAATTATGTGGAATGTTTTCCAATTGTGAATAATCAACAGAGGATCAACGTGTGATGCTCTCACTGTTTGTTCCTTCTTTTCCCGATAGAGCCATGCCCATTAAAAGACCATTATGGTTTTTGAAGCCACTATCTTTTTATAGAACCCAAGGTGATGCCAATGTACTATTATCACTCGCTATGACCACTAGAGTTGTGAGTCACGAGGTTCTGGACCATCTAGAATCTTTTAATTTTCTTGGTACAGAATTGACTGATGTACTTTAGTTAGACACTGATGGGTTTCATGAGCCTATCCTTTAAATAGCAGAAGGTTTTCTGTCTCAAAGCACAAAAGGAAATTGTATTTAACCCTTCTTATTAGACACAGAATTATGAAGCTTTTACTATGCGACTTCCACTCAAAGCTCATTCATTACTAGCAGATTTTGATTCTACGAGATTTATGTTTTAACGAGTTACTATTGACCCCGCCCCACCCCACCAAAAAGAACTGGAGAGATTTGGGTTTAGGAGAGCATGGGATCTTGGATTTTGAAATTAGAGATTAGTAATTAAGCCAAGGGAAGTAGCTCTTTGATGCTTTATGCAAAGCTCTGTAGTAATTCTGTCCTTGTAGGAGTGCAAAGTAAAACCTATTATATACCAATAAAATCTTATTTATAATTTATTTTGTTGGAGCTGGAATTGGGATGTAGGAAAGTATCTGCTTTTGTTTTATTGGACGATAACTTCTATTTAGGTTGTGAAAGGTATTCACCTTGGTTTAAATGTAGGTTTGAATCGTTTGATGGTAGGTCAAGTTTATGTGTTTGTAGAAGTTACGTATCTTTCATCGGTGTGCTCCTTCGTTTTTAATGGAAGAAGTCATGCAGCTACAGTCTTTAGAGTGATCATTATGGGCTGGCAATGTTCTCCAAAGCACACAGGCTTACATGAAACCACACCATCAAATACCTAATTCAGATAACAATTTTGGTGTCAAAATTGTACAGGCATAGATGCCACGTTTGGCACTTCTATGGAATTTAGTCTTGTATATCTTTGAGGGAAGTAAAGGAGAAATGGATGAGGGATGTGGATCTTATGATACTTTGCTCTTCAGTGGTTAAAAACCTAAACTACACATGATACGATATCTTTGAATCTTATATGCAAAGGAGTTATAATTTCTGAACTTGACACATGCAATCATTTTTATTTTTCAGGTGGCGAAGAAAACTGCACAGAAAAGCAAGACTTTGCTGACTGATATAGAGCGGTGGCAGAAGGTGCTTAACAATTTTTGCTCATTTTTTCTTTTTGTCTCTCAAAGTTCCTCAATGACTTGGAGTTCAAAGAATCTTAACTTTTCTATTTGAAATTGCAGGGAGTTGCGAGCACTGATGGTAAAGTTTCTACTCTCTTGATCTCTGTATAACATGTTTATAAGGATTTTAATGATCCTCTTTTTTGCGGGTGCGGATGGGGAGTGGGATGGCTTGCGTTGGTATCCAGCTACTCATAAACTTCTTCTGCTTAATTTGTCTTTGCCACTCTATTACTATATTCTTTTTGGATTCATTCAAGAATCAAGAGCGCTGCAACAGGAGATGCCTGTTATACTTTGTCACACTTCTTTAGCACTTTTACACTGTGGAAGTTATCCTTGAGATGTAGAAATCAGTTAAACAGTTATGAATGCGGGAATGAGCATATGATTATTTGCTTCCATAAAGTTCTCAGGAGATGTTTTTTCTGGCCATAGTGACATATCTTGGTTTATCCAGTGTTTGGAGTCCCCATTGATATCCTGGTGCAGAGGCAACAATCAACTAGACCTGTTCCTTATATCATGGTGAAATGTTCAGATTATCTTGTCTTAACAGGTGAGAGATGTGATAATCCATACAGCAAACTGTTATTACTGTCATGTAATTTTTCAAAGACACATCTGAATGGCGATGTTATGGGAGTCTACTTTTGGTCTAGGGCTGAATTCACCTGAGTTGTTCAAGGCTGAAGGAGATAAAAAGGTTATATATCAATTGGTTTCTTTATACAATCAAGGTATTGAGTTTTTAATCTCATAAAGATATTATTTGTCAAGGTATCAATCTATTTACTCTTTAGTTTGCAACTTTGTGTTACAGATCAAGATGCACCAATACCTGAAGGGGTAAATCCGGTAGTGATTGCAGCTCTGATGAAGTGCTACCTTGCAAGTCTGCCTGAACCATTGACAACCTTCGAGCTTTATAATGAAATAAGAGGTGCACGCTCAAGCATACACACAATGAAGAATATCTTAAAGAAGCTTCCAACTGTCAACTACATGACACTGGAATTGATCACTGCGCTGCTACTCCGCGTAAGCCAGAAATCTCTGGTTAACAAGGCAAGTTTAGTCCCTTCCTGAATGAACGAAAATAACGTACACCTCTCCCTGTGTCGATCTGGATTGTGCAGTATCTGTGGATTTGAGTTTGTCTTAGTGTCCTTGTCTTCCTCATGGTTTTCGATGATATATTCACATCTCCATTCCTTTTAAGATGAAGAATTGTGTGGTAGAGGATTGTAAAATGGGATACAATTTTAACTTGCTAATTGAGGTGCCTAGTTGCTAGGATAAGCCTGCATATTTTGAATTTTATTTTATTGCTTTTTGCCCACATGATTGAGATCCAACAAACTTGTTATTAATGAGCCTTCATCTGTACAAATGTATCAGTTTTTTTTTTTTCCCTTTTCAAGATGATTGAGATCCAAAATCTTGTTCCTGATGAGCCTTTATCTTGTACAAATTTGTGAGTTCTCTTGACTGCTGTTTATCTGCTTCTCATGCTTTCTTCCTGGCAGATGGATGCTAGAAGCCTTGCAACGGAAATGGCTCCAATTCTTATCTGGCAAAGAGGCCAGAGGCCGGACCACTATAACCAGTTCTGGAACCATTCAGCAAAGACTTCTTCAAAGAAATATATTGACTCGAACTCGAACTCTAGTGCATGGGAGATGCTTGCAGGTTTGGTTTTGTTTTATTCCATTCTGTTCTCTTAGTGATGTAGTTTAATATTTCATTCATCTTTATACTTTATTACACTTTATCATATTATATGAGGGGTTGAAGCCACACATCCAAACAACATGCTGAACATTAGCGCGTTGAATTTCTTTCTTATGTTATGGACAGGCTTAGACTTTTTATAATGATGTGTCGTAGCTAGTGACCCAGTTTACTTTGGCAAGAAACCAGTTGGCAATTAAAGTACCATGTGTGAAGTCCAAAGGCAGAACTACATACATCTACTTCCACATCTGAAGATTGCTAGTGATGGAAAACAATATTCCATCCTATCAATAATGAGTTATATAAGTGGACCAGTTGCTTAATAGATATTTACTACTGTAGATATACATTAGGTACTTCAAATAGGCTATATATTGACTCCTCAGAATTTTGAAAAAATAAATGGAAGAAAATTCTAAAAGTTATGAAAGTTAATATTGGAATATGTGTATCATAAGATTTATATCAGGAGTACCATAAACTGCCTGCTAAAATGAATTGTGGAAGAGGCTATGCAAAGAGATTGACTTTAGCTGTGTGCTATTTAGCTTGTTTTGCATTTCAGAGAACTACTTCTGCAACTGCAACGGAGAGCTATGATTTTTACATATATTCCCTGTTGAAATATGTGTAGCCCTTTGAACGGCAGGTTTTTGATTTCTGAAGAAACCCAGGGCAGAATTCGTAGATTTATGTTCCTTTCTTATTTCTCTTTTTGATGGATTTTAGGCTGGGGGGAGGCTCCACTTACAATTCCTTATTTTAAATTATGAGTAGGTAAAGAATTGATTTTTGATCCCTTAGTTTTTTCGGAACAAATTTAAGCCAGAAATGCTAACAGCTTGAACTAGTTTTTTGAGTGGAAGGTCATTGTGCAGATTGGAAAAATCATTACATTTTCAATTTAATCATATAAGTTACGTTTATTAAGACATATTTTTCTCTTGACGCTAATATATCTGGGAGTAAGTTTTATTTTATATTAGTTACTTAGAGGAAAACATTGCATTTTGAGATTGCTATTTGCAACTTAAAACAACTGCTATGAAACTTATTATTTTTCATTTGTGATTGTTTTGCATCCAGATGAAGGTGAATATGTTGATGCATCTTCTCCCATTCCCTTGGATGACGGACTGCCAATTGACTTGGGTGCTATTGATGCCATTCAGTGCTTAATCGAGCATCACAATGCCATATTTACCGATGCAAATGAGACTGTTTGGCGCTGAGTATTCAATTGGACTCTCAGATTGGATATATTGCACATATATAATGATTTTATCCATGCTGAACATCACACAAAATGTGGAACTCTTTGTCATCATATTTGATTTTCTCTTAACATTTAGGATTTGTATCAATGGCTTTGTAAATTTTTGATTGGGATAGGCATAGGTTCAGGACTTGTTTGTAGCTCGTTTTTTTGTTATGGGATGGTTGTTGGGTTGTTAGTGATGGTATAAAGCATAAATGATCTTACGTTCTATTGAAGGGTTTGTTCTTGTATTGGAGCATTGCAAGTATCAAATAGTAAACATAGATCTTTTGCAGTTATTGCATTTATTTTCGGTTTATTATAGTTATTTAAAGAAAAAATATTATGTTTGCTTCATCCTCTAGGTTGCAAAAATTCTAAAATTTTCGGCGTTTTCTGAATATCTTTGTCTTTTCTTGAGGATTTTCTATTCTTCAGTAACTGGCAAAGGTTTTCAACTTGGTCTGTGGCATTGACAGGTAGGTTATTCAAAGAACATGGGCTATATGACAGGTTTGATGAATTTGAAGAGCCAGCTATCATGCCGTGTTTTGGCGAATTTAGTTTTCCTTGGGCTAATGTTACTTTTGTTTTCGTTCCATACATTATTTGAAATCTTATTATTAAAAATGTCTCAGTTTTGGTATACATCCGATCTAAACACATTTTAACTACAAAAAATATACATTTATTTAAACTAGACTCCTTTCTGCGGTAATCTTCCTTATTTAGACGAGGAATTTTGGGATCGCTTATATTTCAGTTAGAGATTTTACTGACGCAATATCACATCATAATCAAGGCAACATATTTGTAGAATCCTTCTATTACGCAGATTTTCTCTAGTTATCATCGCACCATAATCAAGGCAACATATCTGTAGTATCCTTAGTATCCTGATTTTCTCTGGTTTCCTCTGGTTTTCCATAAACAAAGGTTTTGAAGAAAATAATTGCAAACAATTAGATTGAATTGAATTTCGCGACATAATGTCAAAATTAGCGATTATGCTTCAGCTCAATGGCCGGTGGGATAGCGTTGAGAGATACAAAGATTTTGATGTTGACGGAATTGTAGTCAATGAAAATTCAAATTATAGTCAATTGAATTCCGCAATCTAATGATCGATACCTCCGCAAAAGTCATCAAAATCAAATACACTATCAACGAACGTTATCCTCCAATGGAAACTCGGAACGATTTGGGAGTTCGAGTGTATATGGAGACGAAAAAGGAAAACAAAAATTTAGGAATGTATCCGCTGTGCATAACAGTGCGTGATTTCGATTTGGAATGCACTATGTCGAATGCGAGCATAATCGCAGGTTTGCGCTGTTTTTCCAGGGCTGATGTTTTTTCAATTTTAAGTATTCTATAATTTTACTACAAATTATCTACAATAATACTACATAACAAATGTAGTTCAACTGTTATGTCTCTACAAGTATTCTGTCAAATACTAAACACATGAATGTACAGAGATCTGAATTACTATACTTTTTAATTGAGTGCAGGTTCTTCTGATTATCATAATAGTAACGTGGTACAATTGTCAAGCAATTGTAACAAAATTGGAGAAGTATCAGGAATAGTGAAGTTGATTGATATGCAAACATCTCCGGCAATTGTGGAATATGAAAGTATCATCATAACAGAACATACGCCAAATGTAATTGAAGTAGGCCAAGTTTACCAAGACAAGCAAACAATTGTCAGTGCAATGAAGCACTATTCTGTCATGAATAAGTTTCAATTTAGGGTGAAAAGGTCTAGTGCATTAATTTGAGTTTCGATATGTTTTCCGATATTATGAGTCAAAGATTGAATAAGTAAAATATTAACGGAAAGAAGGGCGATAGAGAGATAAACTCCTCGTCACTATCGAAGGAACCTCACAGACTCTAATGGAGTCGCCGGCTGGCCAGCCATCGACGAACAACTCCACAGCCTTAAACACAATGACAACTACACCACAGCCCCTAGATTTCGCCAAAATCCTAAAACCAACAACCCTAAATAGCACGAGCTCGGCAAACCCTAACCAAATAATCGAGCCCATCCCCTTCAGAAGACCAACTTTCACGCATGGCCAGCCAATCGTAAAATTCACAGAAGCCGAAGTGACGCGAATGAACATCATCGAGGGATTACAATATGCGGTTTTGGGTAAATTCTCTTATGGTTGGCCAGATATTCAGGAATTGAGGAAAATCATCCCAACACAGTGTGGAATCAAAGGGGATTGCAACATTGGCTTCTTCAGAGACAAACTCGTTCTTATCAGATTATCGCTGTGGGAGGACTTTATCAAGATAACATCCAAAAGTACCTACTACTTGAAAGCTAAGGATGGGTATGAATATCAGATGAGACAGCAAATATATGAC
>MCJB01015152.1:42623-86986 GCA_002018475.1 Nicotiana obtusifolia | reverse complement strand
TCTACTTCTTCTGGTTTCTCTTCTTCAATAGCAATATCAAGACCCTGCTGGAAAAGAGAGTCTAAGACCTCTCCTTGCCACATGCCGAAATGGCCAGTGCCATTAAATATCTCCACCGCCAATTTCAAACTGGACACCGGGAACCTCGACCATGATGACGAGGTGCCCGACACCCCAGATGGAATATTTGTGACAGCACCCTTCGTTTCTTGATCTTTATTTGCCATGACAGACTCAATATATAATATTCAATATTACAACAAATTTCAAACAACCCAAAGGTGAACCTTCAGTTCAGTTACCAAGATAAATCTTTTCTGATGTGGAAGATCAGACTATGCTGCAACCACAGAGCATACTTTGATAGTACCTTGGCTCTGATACCAATTGTTGGGAAAATCGGGTAATTTTCCCACTACGACAACACAACTAGTGAAATGAACTAGTTCAAAAACAAATGAACTAGACAGAACACTAATACAAATACCCGACAAATAATATTGAATATTATACTACAACAGAAAAGAAATAAAGCGGAATAATAAAAGAGACAAAGAAAGAACACACCCGAAAATTTGTTAACGGAGTTCGGCCAATTTAGCCTAGTCTCCGAGCACCGCTCAAACAGCCCGCTTTTTATTAATGTGGGAGAAGAGAGTTTGTTGGGATACTAACATTGAAGGAGGTGGAGTTAATTTATAATCTCCAAACCTCCTTCCCAAAACAAAACCCACCGATGTGGGATTCAATTATAGCCAAAAAAGTCAACATAAAGTATGTTTTAAGGCTCATTTGTGTATAGGAATCGTTTGGGATTGTGCGTTTTAGCTTATGATGGTCAAATGAAAAAAATAGACGTCGAATGAGCACTCATGAATTAATTATCTTCATATTCATTTTAAATAATTTTGTATTCAGTAGGAGATTTTAAAAAAGGTTTCCTCGTAATAGAACTAATGTCTAAAACCATGATATAGGACGCTCTGCTTAGACATTTTGCTTAAGATTTAGGACACATCTTTTAAAATAGATCCAGTTATATATATACTTTTATATTCAGATTTAATTTGGCACTATAGACAGCATATTCCTTGGGGGCTTATTTGTCCATTTAGCTTATACTCATTTTTAAATAAAAAATGAAATCCTGAATTTTTCATGAACTATAACTTGAGTTCTTGTTGAAGTATTAATGTCTTCTCTTTAGTTGCTTTCCAGTTGTAGAAAATAGGACTTTAGATGGACTTCAGATTTGCGTGAAATTTGGAAATCATGTCAATCGGCTTAAAAAATTTCTCTTTAATTTAAAAGAACAATCGTCTTCAAGTTTGCCGTAATTAAAGTACATGTGAGTTTTAAAATAAGTTGTGACCTCTCTTGATTCGTAGTTGTAATACAAAATGAGATCGTGTTCTCTCTGGAATTAGCCATAGAACATTTCATGTTAGAATGGAGTACTTCATAGTTAAATTGGATGTTAATGAAATTTTGTGAATTCCTTGTTAATGTATCTGTCTTGGTCTAAACTGAAGGGAAAGATTCATGTTTAAGAAGTCATTTAAGTATTATTTAAAAGGGGCAAAGTCTCTGTTAGAGTTGAATCTTTTAAGAGACATCACTGTTAAGATGGTACACATATGCATGCTGTATGTATTTGGAATGCTTGATACTTTAACAATTGCAAACTAGTCTAAAAAGCATTCATTTATAACTCCTCCTTTGCTGCAAACCTGTGGAAACAAACTGAAATCAGTGTTCTTATTTATCCAACGATTTAACGTGTGAATTCTTGTTAAATAATGAGTTGTCCGCTAATTTTTATCCTTTATTTTTCTTTGCATGTCATACCTGAGTTGAAAGTGAGACTTGACGCTACCTGATGCCACCCTCGAGCATGGAGTCATTACATACCATATTCTTTAGATTCCAAAAATAAGTGAAACGCCGCTTGGGGACGCCTACGGCGTTCTTTCATTTCCTTTGCTATTCATTTTATCTATCTTTATGATTGTTAATTTATTTCTGTATTTGGAGTTTATTTTAGTGGGTTTAATAATCTAGGTTTTCTACCCTAGTACTTATATAATCTTTAGGAATTTAAGATCACTAATTTAATAACCTTTTCATCTATTTTCCATTGGCATAAGTATTTTCAAGTAAGCTTAATGTTATACCTCTAATACTTTTTAAGAAGTCAATTTATTAAAATGACGGCTTTCCGATTACTTCTCGTCAAGCTCGTTTCTAATATCGTTAAGTTGAAGGTTTTGAACCAAGGTTTTTAATTCTAGCCAAGTAAGTCTTTTACGAGAATTGCCTTCCTTTAAGCAAAGGAAACCTTTTTCCCTTTAAGAATGGATTTTGAATAAGTCAAAAGAAGTCGTCTGATGATAAAAGATGTTATCTTTTGCATCAAATTATTTTTAGCTATTGGATATGTCTATAGACTTTAATAGTTGGGCATACATCTAATTTATTTGGACTAATTAGCCTAAGTTTGGCTCGTTAACCATAGTTAGCGGATCATATAGGGTGCTTTAATAACCTTCCTCGTAGGATTTATTAGAACCTTTACTCCTAATCTTTATGTTAAGACCGTAAAAACGGAGTTAACTTTTTAAGGTGTCCTAATTTACCAGTTAATTAGGTGGCGACTCTTTTTAATTAATTAAACCTCTAGAATTTTCAATAGGTTATACTGTAAATAGGTTAAATAGGGGTATAACACCAAGGGTCGGGATCGAGAAAAGAACAGGGATAAATAAAATGATGATTTTGCTATAGATCGACAATCTTCTAAGGGCTGGGATTTGCCCTACGGAAAGGCCGAAGGACAGGACAGCAAAGGGTTTTGGTCAGCGGATAGGTTTGCTCCCAATAGAGGAACTGACTGCGGCCGATAACAAGTCATTTCAAGACAAAGAAGTACCGGGTTCCGAGATTCTACTTATCCTAGGTTGTTGGAATATAATTTTAATGTTAGCATAGTGAAACTGGTATCAACAATGAGAAATATCAAGGAAGCGCGATTCCCGAGGCCAATGAGGTCCGATTCCAGTCAAATAGATCCTAATTTATGGTGGGAATATCATGGGACTAATGGCCACCAGACTGGGGACTACCGACATCTGTTCGAGGAGGTAGCAACGTTGTTGAAAAACGGCCATCTCCGAGAATTCTTAAGCAACCGGGCTAAGAACAATTTCAGCCACAGCCGGGCTAACGCAGAGCCCTCGAAGGCAGGGAAGACCCTCCCCGACTAACCATCAATATGATTTTTGGAGGGAACGAGATCAACGGTGCAACCTTTTCGGCAGCAAAAATGATAAAGGTATCAGTGACTCGTAGTAAGAGACTCCGGGAAGTTGCAGAGGACGACATCACCTTCGAAGAGGACGATGGACTTGTGCTGCCACACAATTATGCCCTGGTAATTTCTCTTAACGTTCTAGATTTTAAAATTAAATGTGTTTTGGTGGACCCAGAAAGTTCAGCCAACATCATTCAATGGAGAGTGCTGGAACAAGCCAAGCTAACCGGAAGCATCATTTTGGCAACAAAGCTCCTTGCCGGTTTCAACTTAGTAGACGACGAGAGATCTTGCTGCCCACGAACGCCGAAGGGGTCATGAAGACTACTTTATTTGAAGTAGTAGACGACGACATAGACTACAACATAATTCTTGTCAGACCATGGAGGTGAATGTCGTACTGTCTACATATCACCAAATTCTACAATTCCCAACTCCATAGGGAATCCAACAAATAAGAAGAGATCAACCGGTGGTGAGAGAGATGAACACGGTCTCGATTTCTAGCAGTAAAGGGAAGGAACACGTGGCATAGCAATTACAGAACCGACACTTGCTCCCTAACCAAATGAAAATGGCAAAGGGGAGGAGCCGTCGGAATCTCATCAGGTACCAAGATATTTTGAGGTACCAGAAGAAACGGACGCAACCAAGTCCACAACGGAAGAGCTCGAACAAGTGGCATTGTTCGAGAAGATTCTAGAGAGGAAATTGACTTGGGGATAAGACTAAACCCCGGGATCAGGTAAGGATTTATTGAATTTCTTAAAACTAACGTTGATTGTTTTACATGGTCGCACACAGATATGACAATTATCCCGCTAGAGGTGGCCGTGCACAAGCTAAGCCTGGACCCAAGCATCCCGCCAGTAAGGCAAAAGAAGCGCCTGATTGTCGATGTCAGAAACAAGTTTGTTAAAGAAGAGGTTAACTCGATTGCTCGACAACGGTTCAATCCGGGAGGTAATGTATCCTGACTGGCTAGCCAACGTAGTAGTAGTTTCGAAAAAGAATAATAAATACCGTATGTGTCTAGATTATATGGATTTGAATAAGGCGTGCCCAGAAGACTCGTTCCCACTGCCAAACATTGATCAAATGACTGATACAACGGCCGGACACGAGTTGATGATTTTTCTTGATGCCTATTCTGGGTACAACCAAATCAAGATGAACCCGGAGGATTAGGAAAAAACATCATTCATAACGAGCTTTGGCACATATTGCTATAAAATGTGATGACTTTCGAACTTAAAAACGTTGGAGCCACTTATCAGAGGCTCATGAACAAAATATTCAAAAAGAAAATAGGGAAGACAATGGAAGTATACGTAGATGATATGCTGGTTAAGTCTTTGAATGCTCGTGACCATTTGAGACACCTCCAGGAAACCTTCGATATCCTAAGAAAGCACAACATGAAGCTTAACCCCAAAAAGTGTGCGTTCGGAGTCAGGTCTAGTAAATGTTTTGGGTTTCCTGGTGTCACAAAGGGGATCGAAGTCAATCCCGACAAAATTAAAGCCATTGAGGACATTCCATACCAGTTGACAAACATGAAAGAAGTCCAAAGACTAATCGGAAGGTTGGTCGCTCGTAGTCATCGCTCAAAAGCTCAGGCCTTATTTTCAGTGCCACCTGATAGCTGTAGTGACCACTTTTCCCCTGCAGAATGTCCTTCACCAACGTGAGTTGTCAGGTTGACTGGCCAAATGGGCAGTTGAAAGTAGTGAATTTGATATTAAATATAAGCCCAAGACTATGATTAAATCACAAGTTTTGGTCAACTTCGTGGCCGATTTTAGTCTTGTGCTACTGCCTTTGGCCACAAAAGAAGCGGTGATGGTGTCAGAAACGACATCAGGAGTTTTGACTTTGTTCACGGACCGAGCTTCTAACGTGAAAGGGTCTGGGCTTGGGGTGGTCTTAGTCACGCCCTTGGGCGAAGTCTTGAGGCAGGCCATAAAAACTGTCCCTTGACTAATAATAAAGTCGAGTATGATGCTTTGATTGCAGGACTTGAACTGGCCCGGGGACTAGACTCTGAGGTCATTGAAATCAAATGCAATTCCTAACTAGTGGTAAATCAAGTATATGGAATCTTCAACACGAAACAGGAGCGCATGCAACAATATGTGGTTAAGGTCTAGTCTTTGCTCGCGCGATTTAGGGAATGTTCGATCACCCATATCCCGAGAGAAGAAAATGCGAAAGCGGATGCATTGGCCAATTTGGGATCATCCACAGAAATGAAGAGTTCAGATTCTGATACCGTCGTTCAGCTCATGCATTCGGTACTGGATGTGGACGGTTATTATCTGTAAATACAACCAACCTAGTCCGGGACTGGAGGAATGAGATCATCGACTAGCTTGAGCACGGTAAGCTGCCCGAAGACCCGAAGGCATCCCGAGCACTCCGCACCAAGGTAGCTCGTTACAACTTTTTTTTTGGGAGGGGGGACAATTATGCAGAAGGTCGTTCCATGCCCGTTGGCCCGATGCTTAGGAGCCTTCGAGGCTAATTATGTCATAAGAGAGATTCACGAAGGAATTTGCTGGAATCATTTAGGTGCAGATTCGTTGGTGTTAAAATTAGCTAGTGCAGGATACTATTGACCCCGGATGGAACAAGATGCTAAGGCATTCGTTCAGAAATGCGACAAGTGTCAACGCTATGCACTGTCAGTGCACCAACCGGCTGAACTGCTGCATTCGGTACTATCCCACGGCCATTCATGAAATGGGGGATGGATATAGTCGGACCACTGCCGCCGACTCCCAGGGAAAGATAAGATTTCTTTTAGTTTGAACTTATTACTTCATTAAGTGGGTTGAAGCAGGTCCTTACCAGAAAATTGACGAGCGCGAAGTAGTTGATTTCCTATGGAAAACATTATTTGCTGGTTGGTGGTAGGCTATAATATCGTGTTTTAGTCGCTTATTGCACTCTAATTCACTGCCCTTTATTTGTGTTTGAGCTTTAATTGGTAGTGTTTTGTACTTATTGTGTGTTTTATGCCTTGTAGGAGTGATTTCGAGTTATGTAGATGTTGTGGAGCTAATTCGAGCTATTTGGAGCATTGAGGTCTTAGTAAAAGCCCAAGGGATTAAGCCGAGATCGTGTTCGGGGGTCGAGGACCAAGTCTGGACATCAAAAATCAAGTTGAAGCCGTACTCTGAGAAAAGTACCTTGTCGTGGCACGTGGGGCGCTGCGGCTATGCAAAATCCTGCTGCCTGCAGACTGTTAGCTCTCTGGATTTTCCCACTAATGCCCTGCATGGCGCGTCATCCCATGTGACACGCCTGTGTAATTTTTACGGAGTGAAAATCTTATTTTGGCTAGGAAAGGGTGATGTCGTCTTGGCCCGACCCTAGTTGGTATAAATACATGGAAATTGTTATTTTCTAGACTTTTGACATACTTGGGACCTAAGGAGGCTAAGGAGGAGTTGGAAGAACACAAGCACAAGGATTTCATCATTCCTTACTCACTCAAGACCCGAGTTTAGATTGAATTTATATTTTCCTATACTTTAATTTTATTTGTGAAGAATTTTTCCATATCTATAGAGTAGTTCCATTTAGGGTTTGATGGATTTGGTGTATTGATGATTGTTTGTGGATTATAACTCTAGTTTTATATATTGATTCGTTTTTGGATGAATTAATTGTTGCATCAATAGTCACTTGTGCATGTAATCGAGAGAGACATAACTTGTGATATCTTTGCATGATATTGTTGGTTGAATTCATAGATTCTTCTAAGTAATCGAAAGAGGCTTGTTGAATCATTGATTAAACCTAGTTAGGAGAATAATCGAAAGAGGTTTTCCTAAAGACCAATCAGTTACGCATTCTTGCATATCTTCACGTGCTTAAATTGGTTAATCATGCGAGGTTAAGACTTAATCGAGAGAGGAGTTTTTGCTAAACGTTTGAACTAATAATTGAGTGAATTCGAGAGACTACTTGAACATTAAAAGTGAATTATCTAGAGTTAGATCTCGAACAATTATCTTGCACCTATCCTATCAAAACCCAATCTTCTCCCATTGATAACCTTCTTTGTTATTCCTTGCTTCGATTGTCATTAGTCAAAAAATTTAGATTCTTAGTTAATTTTAGGTAGAAATCTTATAAATCTCAACTATTGACCATCTTGGATAGCAACCAAGCTAGAAACTATGAGAATACTCTTTAAATCCAATCCCTGTGGACATGATATTGTACTATACTATATTTTATTAGCGAGTAAAATGTAAGTGTGTATTTTGCGCTCATTAAATTTTGGCGCCGTTGCCGGGGATTGACAATCAATAGTGTTTGAAATAGTTTATAGTGCTAATTCAGAAATTTTTTCTTTTTATTTTATTTTTTCCTTTTTACATTTGGTGTTCTTTGACTGTGCACATATTACAAGTTAAGATTGGTGCGTGACTTGAGCTTCTGCGAAAAAAGTGCTACCATACAAGCCAAAGATAGAAAAATAACTGCGACAGATGAGGAAGGAAAGAAATCTTACCGAGACGTTAGAAAAGATTGGGCAATCCTCAACCAAAGAAACTATAGCTGGAAACGGTGATGATAATGTAGGTTTGGCTGCAAGAGAGGTAGCCCAACAACAAGAAAAAGCTGCATGGGATGCTGATGAAGCAGCTATTAGAGATGCACAAATTATCTTTGAAGAAGAGAGGGGTCGGGAATTGGTCAATATCAATGCTTGGCTGCAGACCAGTTCGGAAACATAGCTCCCATGCCTGGGAGATCACTGGGTGATTATGCTAGACCGGTCTACAATCAAGGCTTATCAAGTGTTAGATCATCTCTAATTGCAGCTAACAATTTCAAGTTGAAGAAGAGTTGCTTCAAACCATTCAGAATTGCTATATTCTTAGAGAAAAGATGAACGAAGATCTAAACACACATCTATTGGACTTCGAGGAGATTATGAATACCTTTCAATACAATGAGGTGTCCCAAGATGCAGTGTACTTGAGGGAATTCCCCTTTTCACTTAAAGATGATGCAAAGCAGTGGCTTCGAATCTTACCCACGGGATCGATTAGAACATGGAAGGAGATGACAAGAAAATTTCTTGATAAATATTTTTCCTCAGCTAAGACGGGCAAGTTTAGAAGAGAAATCCATAACTTTTGCCAGAAAGACACTGAAACTGTTTTTGAAGCATGGGAGAGGTTTAAGGAGATTGTTAAAAAGTGTCAACATAGTGGAATTGAACAGTGAATGCAACTCTAGAACTTTTGGGATGGATTGACACCGGCTTCGTGTAGAACATTGAGCAATGCAGTTGGAGACCCTTTGATGAAAAAGACTCCAGAGGAGATAGTTACAATTCTTGATGAGTTATCTGAAGATGCTAATCGATGGCCCTCTGAGAGTGCTGAATGAAGAAGATCAACTAGTGTTCACCAAGTCGATGCTAATACATCTGTGTAGGTACATCTTGATGCTATGGCTAAAGAAATACGAAAGCTGACCTCAACCTCGATACAAAATGAGCCTCATGCAGCCTGTGGTATATGTGGAAGAGGATACCCTACTTATGAGTGTCAAGCCTCAAATGAGGAAGTGAATGCTGTAGGAAATTATAATTTTAAATGCGATGGGTCAAAAGCACCCCAGTTTTTCATGGAGTTCACCTGACAGTACCACTAATGCTTGGCAAAGAAACAACCCTAGATTTTAGGGATAAGGAGCTCCTGATTTTATGAATCAGCTGAGGCAGCAGTTTCAGCCTCAATAGCCCAATCAGCCTGATCTAGAAGATCTCATGAAGGCCTTCATGGTGAAAACTGATGAAAGATTTGAAGTACAAGGGGCAACAATTCGAAATTTAGAGAAGCAAGTGGGATAGATTGCAAAAATATTATCTGAGAGGGTTCTAGGCAATCTCCCTGCTAATACTGAAAGAAATCCCAAAGAACAGTGAATGATGTAACCTTGAAAAGTGGGCAAGTGTTGAAAGACCCCACCCTGATCCAAAAAGATGTGATACTTGAAAAAGAAAGTGGGGAGCAGATGAAAAGTGATGATGACAAGAAGAAGAAAGGTCCAATGAAAGCTGAGAAAAAGAAGAAGGAAGAAAACTGGAGAAGAAAGGAACATGAGGAGAGCAAGCATGCCTGTGCTACTTTTCCCTCAAAAGCTGTTAGAGAAAAGCTGGACAAGCAGTTTGAGAGATTTCTGAAGGTGCTGAAACAGGTTCATGTAAACTTACCATTCATAGAAGTGCTCTCACAAATGCCTTCTTATGTTAAATTCTTGAAGGAGATCCTTACAAAGAAGAGGAAAGTAGAGGAGACCTTAGTGGTCAAGCTCACAGAGCATTGCAGTGCGATATTGAAAAATAAAATCCCACAAAAGTGTGAAGATCCAGGGAGTTTTACTATACATTGCTCTTTAGGAACTATTAATTTTGATAAGGCTTTATGTGATTCCGGTGCCTTAATTAATTTAATGCCTCTATCTATTTACAGGAAACTGGAGAAGGAGATTGGAGAGATAAGGTCTGCACCAATATCGTTGCAGTTGGCAGACCAAACGACTTTAATACCTGAGGGGATAGTGGAAGATGTGTTAGTTCGGGTGGATAAGTTCGTATTTCCTATGGATTTTATAGTGGTGAATATGGAGGAAAACAAGGAGGTCCCCCTCATCCTAGGAAGACCATTCTTAGCGACGGGCAGAGTGATATCAGATATACATGAGAGAAAACTCATTCTTAGAGTGGGTGAGGAGACTTTGACTTTCAAGATGGATGTAGAAAAGGGGGTGCAAAAAGGAAAACTAGCTGCAAGTATTGAGTGAAAAGTGAAGGGTTCGAAAGAGAAGGCTGCAATAAGCGAGAAAGATTAAGTGTGGGGTATACCCCAAGAAGGCTGAGACGAAGCTGTCTGCATGGATGTGTGCATTAGTTCAGGCGCGAGGAATGGAGCCCGACTTCGACTCAGACCCCGACTAGATGTTTAGGGAAGTTTTCTTTACCTTATGCTTTTTAATTGTGTGTCATGGGGACATGCTACAACTTAAAGTGTAGGGTGGAGGATATTTGTATATATGTATATTAGTTTTCTTTTTGTTAGTTGTAGTAGTTGGAGATAGAATAATTTGAAATTTTTTTTAAATTTTTGATTTTTCTTGACGATGGATATCATCGACAGGTTTCTTGAGGGATTAAAGTCGAAAGAAAAAAGACAAAAAGATTTTCGTTTGTAGGTAGTGTAATAATTCCCCCTAGGTTTTTCTTTGTGCCGCGGTTCCTTTCCAAGGGTTTTGTTTGAACGCGGTTTAGTTAGTTTTATTTTTTTAGGAGTAGAAAACCTTGTGTTGTGATTTGAATTAAAGGCAATATCTCTTAACTTTATTATGCATTGAGAATAGTAAGTGCTTTAGTTGTGACGCTCAGGCTCAGTTTTTGACTCTTGTATAAGTACCTTAAATTGTATGATCTTAACTTTGCTTAACTGTTTTGACTAGAGTGTCTTGATTGTCCAATCCTGAGTGGGTTACGTGCCATGAGTTTTGTGTATTCTGCGCATTGCATTTGATGTCTAGAACTTGCCCTGTGTGTTTGCAAAGCGAAAATAGTAGTTTTATTCAATCTTGGAAGTGATACAGGGGTTTTCTTGTTGAGCCAGATATATGCTTTTACCCACCTAATTGTTATGTATCGTAGTTAACCATTTTGAGCCTATAAGTCTGTTTCTTTGGCAACCACATTACAACCCTTACCCAGTTGTTTGAATTGACCATCTATTTAAACCTTTTACCTCTCGTGAGCACTTGAATTTGTTATGAACTTTATAAAAGCTAAAGTGTGGAGTGTTGGTTTGGCTTTTGAGTGGAACTATTGAAATAAGGAAAAAGATGCATTATTTTGAAAAAAGTAAGAGCCACTTGAATTGAAAAAGAAAGAAAAAAAAATAAGTGTATGAGTGTGAAAAAAATTCCTTGATAGTGGTAACTTGAAGTAATTGTGCTTAAAGAAGTAGGGAGTTAATGTATATTGATGTGAAGGTGGAGTAATGTAAGCTACGTGATAGGTAGGATACATTTAGATATAAGAGTGACTACACCTCCCTAAGCACTTTTAATACATGCAATTAACCATTAAAACCCCACACAACCAATTAAAGTCCTACTTTGAATGAGCTCAATTAGTAGAATAGTACACTACAGGCAAGCCTATGGTACATCTTCTGTGGCATAAGAATTTTAGTTCTGAGAGTGAGTGAATTCTTTCTATCTTGAGTTCCTAATTATTCTTAAATTTTCTTGTGTGTGGAATCGATTGTTGTGTGAGGGCACTTGATTCACAAAGGAAAGGTAATGTCGTTGACCTCTGTGTTAGAGTAAGTGAGCGGGTTGTGAAAAATGTTTGGTGCTTTTGAGTCAAATCTTGAGCCGAGGATGTTACGGTATTGTACTTAATCTATTTTAAATATTCTTGGTGTGATGAGTTATGAGGGTTGTTGAAAAAGGTCGCGTTTATATGAATTGTAGTTTGATTGCTCGAGGACGAGCAATGATTTAAGTGTGGGTGTTTATGGTAGGCTATAATCTCGTGTTTTAGTCGTTTATTGGACTCTAATTCACTGCACTTTATTTGTGCTTGAGCTTTAATGGGTAGTGTTTTTCACTTATTGTGTGTTTTATGCCTTGTAGGGGTGAATCCGAGTTATGTAGATGTTGTGAAGCTAATTCGAGCTATTTGGAGCTTTGAAGTCTGAGTAAAAGCCCAAGGGATTAAGCCAGGATCGTGTTTGAGGGTCAGAGACCAAGTCTAGACAACAAAAATCAAGTTTGAAGCCGTACTCTGAGAAAAGTACCTTGCCGCGGCGCGTGGGGCACCGCGGCTGTGCAAGATCCTGCTGCCTGCAAATTGTTAGCTATCTGGATTTCCCTACTAATGCCCTGCATGGCGCATCGCCTTATGCGGCGCGCTTGTGCAATTGTTACAGAGTGAAAATCCTATTTCGGCTAGGAAAGGGTGATCTCTTCTGGGCCCGACCCTACTTGGTATAAATACATGAAAAAATATTATTTTCTGGACATTTGACATACTTGGGACCTAAGGAGGCTAAGTAGGAGTTGGAAGAACACAAGCACAAGGATTTCATCATTCCTTCCTCACTCAAGACCTGAGTTTGGATTGAATTTATGTTTTTCTATACTTTAATTTTATTTGTGATGAATTTCTCCATATCTATGGAGTAGTTCCATTTAGGGTTTGATAGATTTGGTGTATTGATGATTGTTTGTAGATTATAACTCTAGTTTTATGTATTGAATCGTTTTTGAATGGATTAATTGTTGCATCTATAGTTACTTGTGCATGTAATCGAGAGAGACATAACTTGTGATATCTTTGCATGATATTGTTGGTTGAATTCATAGATTCTTCTAAGTAATCGAATGAGGCTAGTTGAATCATTGATTAAGCCTAGTTAGGAGAATAATCGAAAGGGGTTTTCCTAAAGACCAACCCGTTACGCATTCTTGCATATCTTACGTGCTTAAATTGGTTAATCTTGTGAGTTGAGACTTAATCGAGAGAGGAGTTTTTGCTGAACGGTTGAACTAATAATTGAGTGAATTCGAGAGACTCACTTGAACATTAGAAGTGAATTATCTAGAGTTAGATTTCGAACAATTATCTTGCACCTATCCTATCAAAACCCTATCTTCTCTTATTGATAACCTTCTTTGCTTATTCCTTGTTTCGATTGTCATTAGTCAATAGCTTTAGATTCTTAGTTACTTTTAGTTAGACATCTTATAAATCTCTATTGTTGATCATCTTGCATAGCAACCAAACTTGAAACTACGAGAATACTGTTTAAATCCAATCCCTGTGGATACGATATTATACTATACTATATTTGATTAGCGAGCAGAATTTAAGTATATGTTTGCGCTCGTCAAATTTTGCGATTTGGAATACCGAAGGAGATTGCCTGCGACAATGGGCCACAATTCAAAGGCTAAAAAGTCACAAAATTCCCTTAGACTTAAAGATTAAGAAAATCACATCTTCGCCATACCATTCGAGCGCAAATAGGCAAGCAAAATCGACCAATGAGGTGATTATTCAAAACCTCAAAAAGAGGTTGGAAGTAGCCCAAGGCAAGTGGCCAGAAGAATTACCGAGAGTGTCGTGGGCATACCGGATGACGGAGCCTTTCTCTCTCTTATACGGTGCAGAAGCTCTGATCCCGTGGAGGTAGGAGAATTGACCTTGCGGTACTTTCAGGTCGACGAAGAAACAAAGAATGAAGCATTGCTGGTCAAATTGGAGCTTTTTGGCGAACATAGGGACTTAGCGCACATAAGGATGGTGACCCAGAAACAAAGAATGGAAAGGAACTATAACCGAAGGTCCAATATCCGTTACTTCAAAGTGAGAGATTTGGTTTTGAGGAGAGTGACTCAAAACACCCGGGAGCTCAATGCAGGAAATTGGGACCAACATGAGAAGGCCCCTACCGAGTTTCAGCTGTCGCCTAAAAGGGATCATACAAACTAGAAAACCAAGATGGAGTAAAATTGCCAAACAACTGGAAGGTGACTCGCCTCAAAAGGTATTACTGCTGATGGGCACCACTTGTACTAAAAGTATGTGCTGCACTCTTTTTCCCTTTGCCTAGTTTTTGTCCCAAATAAGTTTTTCTGGAAAGATTTTTAATGAGGCAGCAACAAAAAGCATACTATGACGGAAACGTCATCACCAGAGATAAGACCTTTAAATGACAAGGCATTGAAACAACAAACCACTGCGGGTTGGTTAGATAGTCTTTGGCTCGATGGCAAATTCCTAATGGTACTCAAAACTTGCCATCGCACCAAAGGCTATTCAATCGTTCACGAGTGCTCTTTCCTACAAGCCACTAAGGGATGGTTAGATAATCTTTTGCTTGATAGAAAATTTCCTAACAGGACATGAAGCTTGTTATCGAATCAAAGATTATCCAACCATTCACTAATGTTTTTCCTCAAAGGAGCAAGACTTCCAGTGTTCCAATTTGCATTCTTCGCATTCGAACACTAGGAGGGGAATAGTATGAGAATACGACAACCTGATTGCCACAAAAATCGGGACTACGAGAGCCAAGAGCAAAATTGTCTCATCGGGACCAGGAACTACACAGCCAGCCCCGTAGAAATAAGTTGTACAAATTGGCCACATGTAATGGCAATTTCTTTTATTTTAGTAAAATGAATGCTTATGTACTTTTGATGATAGAAGGAAAAATAAAATTCTTTCATTTTTATCTTGTTTCTTGTCCAAACGATGAAATGATTTTATCATTTGAAAGTTAACCAAGTACTTCATGCTAGTGCCGAAATGAACATGAGACATCCTCTTCAAGAGCACCATAAACATAAGAGGGCCCTCTCTTATGAAACTTTCACAGTAAAGGGTTGGTTCTGAAGAGTTTATGCCGTGAATCCAAATGCTATCGGGGGAAAATGCACCCGAAGCCTTGCATAATTCGACGCAAAAATAATAAACTTTGCGCAATGCTTAAACAAAAAGCACTTTTATTTATCAAATATGCCAAGCGGCACAAGTATAAAAATACAAAAGGAAAACAACAAAAGGAAAGAAAGCAAAAAGCTAAACTACATCGCCACTAGAACTTGGGGGAAGAGAAGCATCAGCGCCCCCAGGAGAAGTAGGCGGAGTTGTCGTCAGCTCAGAATCTTGGCCTTCATCGTTATTCTCTTCAAGTTACTCTTTGGTTCCTGAGAACTTGAAACCCGAACTAGAGGAGTCAGTTGAATCAAGCTCAGTCAGGAGGCGTTCTCGAGCAGTTGACTCCAGCGCTCAGGCCTTGGCAATCTCATCGTCAATATCAATGACGCCCGCTTAGGCCTCTTCCAAGGTTTTCCTCCTCATATCATACATAAAATGTATTTTTCTGATGATGAGGGAATCCGCTTGGCGCTGAAGTTCTGATTTAAGCCTATCAACCTCGGTTAGAAGGTCCTCCCGCTCGGATCTCGTGGCGCTAAGGTTAAGAGCAAGATCACGGATAGTGGTTATATGAACACTATTATGTTCCATGATCTTCTTATACCTATCCTCTGGTCGTGGCAGCCTCTTCAGCTTTAGACTTCAAGGCTACCTCCAAGTTATTCACTCTCTTAATGGAGATAGATTCGCGCTCGGCAACAGCGAGCACAACATCTTGGACCTCAACCCATTTAGCCTTAGCTTCTCGAAACTATACATTTAGCTGAGAGGCTTCTTGGCTAAGGGCCATCACTTCCTACTCACTTCGTTGGAACCGAGCCTCTAACTCACTCGCCTCAGTAGCTTTTGCTTCCAGCATCGGGAGGCGAGCAGCAATTTGGTCCCTCTCAGCCAATATTTAATCACGCTCGGACTTGAGTCTTTCTTTATCAAGGATCAATTTTTGAAGGCCCTCAAAAGCAAGGAAGTTGGCTAACGAAGCAAATACCAAAGTTAAAATCCCTATCACAACTAATAAAAAAAAAACAAGCAATAAAAGGGCTAATTCGGTACCGTTGCCGCATTGTGCATGGCATTATTTAACAAACACTTTCCCGAAAGAGTGTGTATTTTCTCTTATACTTTTCTGAAGCCAGCGGCTTTCCACCGGCCGGGGCAGCAGATGGTACTCAGTAGACACTGAGAGAGAGACACTCCTCCTTCTCTGGGGATCCATAGAGGGGGGCGAGCAGTTGTGCCTCAAATTCCCTTGGTTTGGGGACTGAGAAGGATGGACATCCTCCTCTCGAGCGTCTGCAGCCGGTGGGAGTGATATAGCAGTTTCTGGTGATAAAGGTATGGTCAGCGTGGAAAGAGATGAAGCTGATGGTGTTGTAGGTTAAGAAGCAGCTGCGACAGAGGCAGTGCTGTTTGTTAGTTGCTCACCAACCGAAGGCGGAAGAGGCCCGGTACTCGGCCTCATAGTACCGGGAGCAGAAACTGGGACCGAAAAGGGAGAATTGGCATTCTCCACTAATTCAATTTCTCCCTAGAGCACTCGGGCATCATCCTCGGTTGGGGATATAAGCTCTTCAGACTGAGCATTCAGTTGAGCTGGCTTCCTTCATTACTGCACCGGAAGCAGATCCGATGGCACCATTCGGGTGTGAGCCTCCTTCAACAACCTCGCAGCCTCTGCGGGATCAACTAAAACGTCCTCCTCAGGGATGGAAACAAAACCCTACGGGAGACCTGAATCTAACAAAAAGTTGAGGTTAATCAGTTTTCTTATGTACAAAGATGAAATGAAGGCAGAGTCAGTTTTACGAGCCAGTTTACCATGGTTCTTGACTCTCCATCCATACTTGTGGACCAATTCCTTCCACTGGGGGTTTGAGGAGTGATGATGTCCAGAATCTTCTGAACCCACCAATCCAAGCCTTCAACCCTTGGAGGTGTCCACCGAATTGCTGAAATAATAAAAGGAGAAGGGTCAGCAATGACATGAAACAACCTTTTTCAGAAGAATGATATAGACTTTGAACTTACAAGAACGAGTCCAAGACTCAGGGAAGGATGGAGGTGTGGGCCGGGATGATATCCTTGGTGGTAATAATGACAAATAGCTCCATCCACCCATGGTCGTTGTCGTCATCCATGCTGGTGAGCAAAGCATGGTGGCCATACTTGTTGAAATTTATAACTCCCCCATGAAAAATCTTGGGAGAGTAGAGGCTCATCATATGAGCCAAAGTGAGGTCCTCTTTCATTTCCTGGCACAGTCGCCGCAGGCAGGCCATTGTTCGCCACACCGAAGGGCCCACTTGTGCCAAACAAATCTGGCACCAGTGGCACAGCTCCATAATCACAGGGTCAAGTACCTCGCTCAAGGAAAACGCACCCAAAGTGAAGGGGGACGTATAAACATACATGAAGCCCTTCTTAGTGAAGGTTACTCGCTCCACCATATCGGGAGCAATGATATTTAGGTCGTGGTAATCACAGTCCTCCTTCATAGCAGGAATACTGAAAGGGCGAATAGAAGAAGGGAATTTGCCAATAGCCCAGGTGCGAGAGTTTGAAGAAGGGAACTTCTCTTCGAAGTCCTTGGCTGTGTTGAGATGTTTGGGGATGATGGTGCTCACCTTAGGAGGGTCAACATCAACATCGACCTCTTTATCTCTGCTCCTCTTCGGGCCCCCACCGAAGAAAAGACCGTAGTTCTTGAAAGAATTAGTGAAAGAAGCCATAATCAACAGAAGGTGATAAGAGTTTTTGAAAATGATTAAATAAAGATGAAAGCAGGAAAAAGTTAGAATGCAAAGAAGTTGAGAGAGTTTATGAAACTGTTAAGTGTAAAAGAAGAAGAATGAGGCGTATAAGTAAAGAATTAGGCGGCTAAAATCGTGGCCATGATTACCTCGAGAACCGGTAAAAATATTATTAAATCATGGAGTATGATGTGCCGGGTAATTTCGGCACATTTTGATACTATTTGCTTAAAGTTTAACTTGTTTTACGTGCAAATTCTACTGATACTTATGTAATTTTAGTGTAATTGCAGTACATCGAGTGTAAGGACCTAGAAGTATGGAAAAGAATTCAAAAGCCAACTGAAAACAAGAAAAGAAGTCAAGAGCATCGCAAATGTGAGTATGCGGTCGCAAACAGCACATGCGGACTGCATATTTCACAAACAGATCGCAAACAAGGACAGAACTCTGGGCAATTCTTCATGTCGAGAATGCGGTCGCAAATGCAACCGCAAAACAAGAATGCGAACCGCAAAATAGCAATGTGAAATTGCAAACGCAAACTGAGTTTTTGGATGAAAATCAGATTGAAGAATGCGATCGCATTTCCGCGATCGCGTAATCAACATGCGGACCGCAAACCAAAATGCGATGAAGGCAAAACTCTTGGGTTAAATCTGCGACAGTCAATGAAGATTTGCGGTCCACATTTCTGTTTTGCGACAGAAATGCGGTCCGCATTATTACAGCGGGGGCAAATTAGTACGAAATTTGCCTCGGGTTTTGGGCCTCTATAAATCGGTTTAATAGGGTTTTGTGAGCGACATCTTGTCAGAATTGAGAGTACAAAGTACGGGCAATTAACTAGTTTGAATTTTTGGAAGCTTTTGGGATCAATTACCTACTATTTTGTAAGATGATGGCAATTACTATTCTTTATTCTTCAATTTTCAGCATGAGTAGCTAAATTCAAACGCTGAGGTTGTGAACGCTAGATGGGTAGAATGTTGTTGAGATTTTGATATTGAATATGATTTCAATGGAAGATTGATATTTATTTATTTCTTGTTCTTCAAATAATTGTTAGTGGTTGCAAACATTAACGAACGCCAATTAATTATATCTTATCTTGGAAAAGTGGGATAGAATTTGGTAGAAATAAATAACAAAGACTCAAGGCTTTAAACCTTGTTTAATAAAATCGCTTAGGAATAAGTCTGTTTTAATTTGGCATTAATTGATTGATCTTAATCACAACTCTTTTTTATTTGAAAAATCATAAAGAGGGTATATTATCCAATTATTGGGAAATATTGGATAGTAAATTAAACATCAATTGCATATCAAGAAAGTTTTCCGTTGGAAATATTCAATATTAATATCAAGAGCATTCTACTACATTAAGGGGGACACAACCTTGGTTTCTTTATCTCATATTATTTACATTCACAATATTGACATCAGTTTTCGTTTATCCTTACATTCAATACTCTTTTGTTATTTGAATTACTTGATAGAATTACGACTTAGTCGAGTATTACACTAATTAGATAAATGTTTCACATCTATTCCCTGTGGGATTCGACCCCAACCTTGTTTGGGTTATTATATTTGACACCGACCGCTTACACTATTCTTAAGGTGTAATTTGAGCATATCAAATTTTGGCGCCGTTGCCGGGGAATACGGTTATGAAATTACTAATTAGTGTATACTTTACTATACGTCTAGTTCTACTCTATTACACGTTGTTTGTTGTGTTTGGTGTAGACAGGGAGATATGTCAGACCATGAAGATGATGTGGAGATACAGGAGGAAGGAAATCCTTTTGCAGACATTGAGGAGTATATTGAGGATACAAACGCTATTGTACCTCCTGCTATCGGTGCTGCCACTTTCAAGGTGGAACATGGACTAATTCTGATGCTAAAAGCGGAGGAATTTTTCAGAAATTCCACTAATGACGATCCAACACAGTACCTCAGAAATTTCTTGGGTGTTTGCGCGATGCACAAGCAGAACCATATCTCCGACGATGCCCTGAGGTTGAGATGCTTTAAGTATTCGTTAGCTGGGGATGCGAGGAAATGGCTTCAGAATCTTCCTCCGAATTCTATACGTTCATGGCCTGAACTTGTCCGAGCATTCTTGTCAAAATGGTTTCCACAAAGCATGAAGTCCGAGCTCAGGGACAAAATTTTCTTCTTTAAGCAACTACCTGGTGAACAGCTACATGAAGCGTGGGATCGCTTCAAATTATACTTGATGAGGTCTCCAAACCATGGTTTTCCAGATTCCATCTTGCTGGAAAAATTCTACATGGGTTTGGATCCTATGAACCAATCAATAGCGAAGAATGCAGCTGCTGGATCTTTTATGGATAAAAACTTCGCTAGGGTGACTCAAATCTTAGATAAAATGGCAAAACACAACCAAGCTTGGCATTCTGAGGATTCCACAGGCGGAATTGCAATTGGATCTCCCTCTATGAACAACTTGATCAAGGAAAATCAAGAACGAGACCAAGTGATTGCAGAAATTGCCACAAATGTCAATGTGTTGACAAAGCTTTTTACAGAAAATCAGAAGAAGAAAGTAAATGTGGTTGAGAATGTGCAGCCGGTGCAAAATGACGATTATGAAGAGGCAAATTATGTTAATAATTCTCAAGGAGGGCACCAAATGCAGCAGTACCAAGGTCAAGGCTCTCAAAATCAATGGAGACCAAACCCGCAAGGGCAAGGTCACCATCAATGGCGAAACGACCAAAGTGGCTCTAACCAAGGAAACTGGAACAACAATAATACTTTTTCAAATCGAAGTTCCAACCCTTATGTTCCTCCAAAGGGTCAGTATTCGAATAAGGGATCCTCTATTGAGTCTAAATTCCATGAAGAACATGACTGAGTTGGTTGGCTCTCACACTGTGGCGATTTAAAAGCTGGAATTGCAAATGAGAGATCTTTCTCGTGAGCAATATCCATAGCAGAAGGGAACACTCCCTAGTGATACGATTGCAAATCCAAAGGGAAGTGGAAGTGGCCCAACTTCCCATATCATGGCTATCACTACCAGGAGTTGTAAGATATTGCAAGGAAAGAATGAGCAAGCAGTTGATGTGGAAGAACTTGATAAAGGAGTCGAAGTTGAAGAACCTAATGTTGCTGAAGTAAATAAAACTCCAGAAATTGTGCAAAACCGAGATGAGACCCGAGAAGGGATGAAGGAAAAGGCAGAAGAAACATCAAACATTCTTCCACTGATTCCTAGACCCCCTCCTCCTTTCCCTTAGAGACTTGCGAGAAGAGTTGACGACAGCAAGTTTGAGAAGTTCTATGACATTCTCGAGCAGTTATCTGTGAATATACCATTCTTGGAGGCTTTTCAAGAAATGCCGGGTTTTGCCAAGTATATAAAGGATTTGATCACGAAGAAGAGAACCACCAAGAATGAGGTGGTGAATATGACTCACCGGGTTAGCTCTATTGTTGCTACAAATCCAATCCAGAAGAAAGAGGACCCAGGAGCATTTACTATTCTGTGCACTATTGGAGTGCGCGACTTTGCAAAGGCACTTTGTGAGCATAAGATTCAATTAGAAAGTGGGACAAAACCGAGTGTGGAGCATCAGCGACGGCTGAATCCGTCAATGCAGGAAGTGGTGAAGAAAGAGATAATCAAATGGCTGGACGCTGGGGTAGTCTACCCAATTGCTGATAGTTCATGGGTGAGCCCGGTGCAATGCGTGCCAAAGAAGGGACGCATGGCTGTGATCAAAAATGAGAAGAACGAGCTTATTCCAACAAGAACAGTAACTGGATGGAGGGTATGCATGGACTACAGAAAGCTAAATAGTGCCACATGCAAGGACCATTTCCCTATGCCTTTTATTGATCAAATGCTTGATCGGCTAGCGGGAAAGTCCTTTTATTTTTTCCTTAACGGATACTCCGGTTATAATCAGATCAACATAGCTTTGGAGGACCAGGAGAAGACAACGTTCACATGCCCATATGGAACATTTGCTTTCAGTCGAATGCCATTCGGCTTATGCAACGCTCCAGCTACCTTCCAGAGATGTATGATATCTATTTTTTCCGATATGGTAGAGGATTTCCTTGAGGTTTTTATGGATGATTTTTCGGTAGTTGGTGAAACTTTTGAGCATTGCCTGAAGAATCTGAAACAAGTGCTAAAGCGATGCGAAGAGACAAACCTTGTACTAAATTGGGAGAAATGCCACTTCATGGTGGATGAAGGTATTGTTCTGGGACATAAAATCTCAAGGCATGGCATAGAGGTGGATAAAGCTAAAATAGAGATCATCTCTAAGCTTCCTCCACCCACATCCATAAAAGGTGTCCGTAGTTTTTTGGGGCATGCCGGATTCTACAGGCGTTTCATTAAGGACTTCTCAAAGATTGCAAATCCAATGTGTAAACTCCTTGAGAAGGATGCCAAGTTTGTCTTTGATGAGAAATGCCTCACAGCTTTTGAGGAATTGAAGACAAAGCTCACCACGGCACCTATTATTGTCACACCTGATTGGTCGCTTCCTTTTGAACTTATGTGTGATGCCAGCGATGTAGCTATTGGAGTTATGCTGGGACAAAGACACAATAAGGTTCTTCACCCAATATACTATGCTAGCAAAACATTAATGGGGCGCAGATGAATTACACCGTAACCGAGCAAGACTTGTTGGCCATTGTGTATGCGTTCGAGAAGTTCCATGCATATCTATTGGGCTCTAAAGTAATTGTGTACACTGATCATGTAGCTCTCTGTTATCTGATGGTGAAGAAAGATGCAAAGCCAAGACTAGTCCAATGAGTTCTACTGCTGCAAGAGTTTGATTTTGAAGTGATGGATCGAAAGGGAACACAAAACCAAGTGGCAGATCACTTATCTAGACTTGAAGAATCGGGGAGACAAACAGGAGAGCTGGAAATCAATGACGCATTTCCAGATGAACAAATACTGGCGTTATCCAATTCCTTTGCACCGTGGTATGCAGACATCGCTAACTACATAGTCAGCGATCTTATTCCGGAAGGGTTGGAATATTACCAAAAGAAGAAGTTCTTGAGGGATTGTCGAAACTATTATTGGGAAGAACCTTTCTTGTTCCGTGTCTGTGCGGATAACATAATTAGGAGATGCGTGCCTGAGGAAGAGATGCTACAAATTCTGAAAGCTTGCCATGACTCACCGGTTGGGGGTCATCATGGGGGGAATAGAACAACAGCAAAGATCTTGAAATGTGGGTATTACTGGCCGACCATTTATCAGGACGCTAATCAGTTGGTAAAGTCTTGTGACCAATGCCAACGACAGGGCCCAATTTCTAGGAGGCATGAGATGCCTATGAACTTTGTAATGGAAATCGAACTATTCGACGTTTGGGGTATTGACTTCATGGGCCCTTTTATAAGCTCATGTGGGATGAAATACATCTTAGTGGCTGTGGACTATGTTTCCAAATGGGTAGAAGCTATTGCTTTACCAAACAACGAAGCTCGGAGTGTGACCGCATTTCTAAAGAAGAGTATTTTCACCCAGTTTGGCACCCCGAGAGCCATTCTCAATGATGGGGGTTCGCATTTCTGTAACAGAGTTTTTAAAGGTCTCCTTGACATGTACGGGGTCAAGCATAAGGTTGCCACACCTTCTCATCCACAATCGAGCGGTCAAGTTGAGGTATCCAACAGGGAGATAAAGAGCATTCTAGCAAAGACGGTGAATGCAAACAGGACCGACTGGTCAAAGAAGTTAGATGATGCTCTATGGGCATACCGTACAGCGTACAAGACCCTTATCGGTACATCCCCTTATCGGCTAGTCTTCGGAAAATCGTGTCATTTACCTGTAGAACTTGAGCATAAGGCTATGTGGGCCTTAAAAAGATTAAACATGGACTGGGCAGAGGCTGGAGCTCTAAGGCTAGCACAATTAAATGAAATGGAGGAGTTCCGTCTACATGCATATGAGAGCGCAGCAGTATATAAAGAAAGAATGAAATTCGTCCATGACAAAAAGATCTTAAAAAGAGAGTTCAAGGCAGGGGATCTGGTATTGCTGTTCAATTCAAGACTAAAACTATTTCCGAGGAAATTGAAGTCTAAATGGTCTGGACCATTTAAAGTTGTTGATGTATCTCCTTTTGGAGCTGTTGAATTAGCATCAGAGGATGGGCTCCGAACCTTCAAGGTAAACGGGCAAAGAATCAAGCACTACTTGGGAGCGGATGGAGAGAAACATTTGGTAGAGCAACTGGCTCTAAAGGATGGTCCAAGCCCAACCTTGGAATGATTGCAGAGGCGTCTTAGCTTCGTCGTGCCGCGACGTTAAATCAAGCGCTTCATGGGAGGCAACCCATGTGTGGTAACATTTACTTTTGTTTGTAGTTGTATCTTTATTTAAGTTTTAATATCATATTTGTACTTAGGGCTATTTGAAGGATGTGTTAAGATGTAGGAATTTGACAAAAGGACATAGAAATTGAAAAGGAGTTCGTGGAACTGCAGAAAAAAAACAACAATGTGACAAATGCTACACAAATGCGATCGCATTTTCAATATGCGAACTGCATTTTTGCCGCAAACTGAAGCAGAAAGTTGAGTAAGCATAGCTGGCATAAATGCAAAGAAGCACAGCAGTTCGCGGATCGCATTTGAGTTATGCGATCCGCATTCTCACCACAAACAGGGACAGAGAATTTGGTTTAAAAGTACGATATCAATGCGGTGAGGTAACCTATTATGCGATTCGCATTTACAATATGCGACGACTTAACCATCGCTTACTGCCAGGTACGTGTTCGCATTCCCTCCTCTTCTAAATCCTTCAGTCTAAGTATATAAAAAAAAAGAGAAAAAGAGAAGAGAGAACACAACAGAGAACAACCATCGATAGACATCATCGGAGAAAAGTAAATTGCAAGCTTACCAAACATCAAAGAGCCGATTATCAGTTGTCCTAAGTCCTCAAATCTTCTTCATCGGTATGTTCGACCTTTGCCATATGTTAAATTTTAATTTTGCAAGATTAGGTTTGATGTTTCAATGGAGTTTTTGAATTTTTGGGGGTTGGAAGACAAGAATCTAGGGTTTTAATTCTTGAGGGATGAACATACTTGTGTATCTTAAGGTATTTGCGGTCTACAAAATCAAAATATGGACCGCACTTTGACCGCATCCCTAAACCCTAGGTATCTGAGGAAGATAATAATGCGGTGACTTTGCGATCGCATAATAGCTATGCGGACCTCAAAGCCACAGCAAACACGGCCAGAACATTTGTTAGCACCAGTAATTTCTGCGGGTGAATATGCGATCGCATATCTCGCTTTGCGACGAGTATGCGATCGCATTTGTGTGTATCCAATAGGCCTATGCACAAAGACATTTTGCGATGGTTATGCGATTAGCATAGTGGTTATGCGATTCGCATAATCCACCGCAGAATGCCATCTGCCTTGCATGCATAGGAATGCAACGTGTTTGCGGTTCGCATAGTGGATATGCGACCGCAAACCACGCCGCATTTCTGTAAGTTTTTGTTGATTATTACTGTTTTGCTTTTCTCTAATGATGATAATGTCGCTTACATATCCTATTCATGCAGATATGGCAGCCAAAAAGCACTCCGTAAAGAGAAAACCAGTATCCGCTTCTACCTCAGCATAACCCAAACGGGTAAGAGTGGAATCAAATGTGCCGAGCACCTCCCAGTCTGATGAGGAGGAACGCTTACCGGAAGTCGATTTAGTGGCTGAGGCCAGACGAAAACGCGGTGATGACCTTCAGCTTCGATTCGGGGTTGAAGGTTCCAGAACATTGTTCAGGGAAGGGCTAACAAAAAGGAAAATCTTGGGGGAGAAAAAGTTAAGCTTGAACGGATTACAGGAACAGTACCCTCATATTCTCGAAAACATCAAAACGAGAAAATGGGAGTACTTCACTATGGACCCCAAAGAATACAATGAGTCAATGGTCCGGGAATTCTATGCGTCTTACGGAGCTTCACGAACAGGGTACCATAGACGCAACAGAATATTCACCGGCATCGTCCACGTTCGGGGTAAGGCTGTATTTTGCAACAGTGAGCATATTAATGAACTCTACTTCCCCGATTGGGAATCAGGCACAGTTGAGTACGATGCCAAGTACTCCAACAGAGAACACGAATGTGGATGGATAGCGTCTGTAATTGCCAAGGGGACTCCTGCCTGGATTAACCCTGGAAAGAAAATCTACAAAGAAGACCTCACAAGGGAGGGAAAATATTGGCTAAACTTCGTCACCTCCCATTTAATATCGTCCAGAAATGAAACGGATATCAGCATTGAGAAGGCACTTCTCATTGCGTGTATTATGACTGGTATTAAAATTGATGTGGGGAGTCTCATTTTCTAGGAGATTGGCATCCGGGCAACGCAGCGGGCCACATCACTCCCCTTTTCGAGTTTGATCACAACCCTCTACCAAGAGGTGAATGTTCCTTTCTTGCTACAAGTAGACAAACTCGGAAAGTCTACGAGGGATATTGATATCACTCGTATTAGTGATTCTGCTGCCCCACCAGAGACCCCAATTCAGGACATTGACTCCCGAAATCTACTATCTCCCCAAGATCCAGAAACCTCAAGCTGCTGCAGAGACTGCACCCCCATCAACCACTGGTCCATCTTCTTCATCAATGCCAACCCTTTCAAGACTCGGTCTAATTGCTCATCACGCAAATTCCAAAGTGGACCAACTCTTGAAAACCCTGCCCCACCTGATCAAATAGGCCCTGACTCCTATTTAAACGTCAGTGACCGCTCTCCAACAACAACAAACATTGTTCGGAGATCGTTTGCACAAGCTTGAGTCTAGGGTTGAACAGATTGCAAGAGGTGAGGTTAGGGGTTTACCCCAGCTGAGGGAGGAAGTAAAATCCATGAAGACCGAACTCCAGAAAATGCAAAATCTGGAGTTCGACATAGCATCTCTCCTCCCCAATGAGGGTGACCAGGGTGCTGACATTGCTGCACCAGACTTGGGCCTGGACTTCACGGCGCTAATGGCAGACGTTGCACCTTCATCTGCTAAAGTGTCTCATCCTCCCGCTCCTCCAGTACCGGTAGATGCCACTGATGACGAGACATCGGGACAGTCATCAGAATTAGAAGGGGAAGAATCAGAGGATGCAAGTTCATGGTCCATTGAGGGTGATGAACTTAAGGAAAAGGGCAAAGCAATTACTGCGCCAACTGTGGAGGAAGAAGAGCACACAGACATTGAGAGGGCCATCCAGCAATCGCTAGTGGACGTGGCTGCCCTTGCAGACTCATCAGCCACACAGCCACCAGTGGACGAAGCTAGCAGCTCCGCGGCCCCACAACCTGCTCCAGATCAGTCCCACAGCCCTCCTGCAGCTCCAAAGGATGCCTAGGCTACTGAATCTCTTCGCGCAAATGCGCCCCAGGGAGCCCCTTGCACTCTATCTTCTTTTCTTATGCATTAGGGACAATGCATGATTTTGGTCGGGGGTGGTAGCCTTATCTGTGTATGTAATCTATTTTCTAGCATGTTTAGCGACATTGATAATTGTACAATATGCAGTGATGATTAATGATTAATGATTTATGTATATATGCTGTTATAGTTAAATAGTTAGTGAAATGAAGTTTGTCAATAAAATAATGAAGTTTGTCAATAAAATCCCCTTGTTTTTTCTTTGCCGGGTTCTTTTTCAAGGGTGTAATAGTAGAACCGAGTTTATTAAAATGAGATATATTGACCAGGATGGTGAAATTATTTAGTATCAAGTATGTAAATCTGTGTGTAGATGACACCCTTGTTAACAAATCAAGTATGTGAATTTGAGGCTCACTCTGTAACTCTAGGTCTACCTAAAATCGTGTATGTATACACGAGGAAAGCCTCGAGTGACCAAATGTGAACTCTAAAGCTGTAAACTATGTTAACCAAACAGTTTGTGTGCCAATGTGTGTGAGCTCCTTGTTTAAATAGTTCTTGTGTTCGCTTCTGCCATCTAGAACTTGCCCGGTTGGTTTTTCGACGCCTATTATAAGTACACTGAGTCGGAGAGAGGATCTTAGGCATTCTTTGCTTATTTATGAAACCTTTCTAGCCTTTTCAGCCTACCTGTGCATAAATAATATCATTAGTACCCTATTTGATCCTTTTAGCCTTTTCCTTGGCCTCCGCATTACAAACCTTTCCCGTTCGTAAAATAATGATCTCTTTTGAACCCGTTCCTCCTTGAACATTGAGAACATGGCTAAAAGCCTAAGTTGGGGGTGTGGGTCAAAATGAAAATGGATAAGGCTGTGAAGTGAGGGTGAGAATCTATACCTCAAAGTGCTAATGTGAATTTATGAAAGCTCCAAAGAAAAAAAAGAAGAAGAAAGAAACAGAAAAGAAACAGAAAAAAAAGGAGACAATAGTTATATATGTATTTGCAATAATGGAGCTCTGAAATACATTAGAGAGGTATTTAAGGCGGGTCCACTGTGGGAACTAAACGCCATTGAGGCTATGTGGTTGAAAAGAAGCAAAATGTTAAAAGAAAGTAGAATGTAATTAGTGTTCAAGGAGGATGTAGCCACTCATATCTAAATATATATCCTACCCTTCCTTAAGCCTACATTACAAGCTTACAAAGTCCTTATGTGATCTCCAACTGAGTGTTCTTAGAAGTAGGTGACGAATTAAAATAAGGGCAAGCCTATGGTATGGCATGTGGTGACACTTGAAATTTTGTTCTGAGAGTAAGTGTATTTGCACTTTAGTCTCTTTGTATTGCTAGGATAAATATTGTGAGAGTGGGACTTTCTTTCCAGTGAGGGCACATGAACTGCTAGGTTGATAGAAAGTTGGGTTTTGAGTAAAGCATAAGTGTATTCAGCTGAAGGTAGCCTTTAGTTACTTTGTTGAGGCTCAAAGTTCACGATCTGATTAGTTGTCCTTGAATATACTGATGATTCAAGGAGGGTACAGTGTTCAAAGAGATATACTTGAGATACTAACAACAAACACTGTCCATAGTCAGTATTGTTTCATGTTTGATAAGTAGAGTCTAGAGTAGGATAGTATCGTTTTAGTTGCTTGAGGACAAGCAAGAGTTTAAGTTGGGGGTGTTGATGTGCCGGGTAATTTCGACACATTTTGATACTATTTGCTTAAAGTTTAACTTGTTTTACGTGCAAATTCTACTGATACTTATGTAATTTTAGTGTAATTGCAGTACATCGAGTGTAAGGACCCAGAAGTATGGAAAAGAGTTCAAAAGCCAACTGAAAACAAGAAAAAAAGTTAAGAGCATCGCAAATGTGAGTATGCGGTCGCAAACAGCACATGCGGACCGCATATTTCACAAACGGATCGCAAACAAGGACAGAACTCTGGGCAATTCTTCATGTCGAGAATGCGGTCGCAAATGCGACCGCAAAACAAGAATGCGAAACGCAAAATAGCAATGTGAAATCGCAAACGCAAACAGAGTTTCTGGGTGAAAATCAGAGTGAAGAATGCGATCGCATTTTCGCGATTGCATAATCAACATGCGGACCGCAAACCAAAATGTGATGAAGGCAAAACTCTTGGGTTAAATCTGCTACAGTCAATGAAGATTTGCGGTCAACATTTCTGTTTTGCGACATAAATGCGGTCCGCATTATTATAGCAGGGGCAAACCAGTCCGAACTTCGCCTCGGGTTTTGAGCCTCTAGAAATAGGTTTAATAGGGTTTTGTGAGCGACATCTTGTCAGAATTGAGAGTACAAAATACGGGCAATTAACTAGTTTGAATTTTTTGAAGCTTTTGGGATCAATTACATTCTATTTTGTAAGATGATGACAATTACTATTCTTTATTCTTCAATTTTCAGCATGAGTAGCTAAATTCAAACGCTGAGGTTGTGAACCCTAGATGGGTAGAATGTTGTTGAGATTTCGATATTGAATATGATTTCAATGGAAGATTGATATTTATTTATTTCTTGTTCTTCAAATAATTGTTAGTGGTTGCAAACATTAACGAACGCCAATTAATTCTATCTTATCTTGGAAAAGTGGGATAGAATTTGGTAAAAATAAATAACAAAGACTCAAGGCTTTAAACCTTGTTTAATAAAATCACTTAGGAATAAGTCGATTTTAATTTGGCATTAATTGATTGATTTTAATACAACTCCTTTGTATTTGAAAAAATCATAAAGAGGGTATATTATCCAATTATTGGAAAATATTGGATAGTAAATTAAACATCAATTGCATATCAAGAAAGTTTTCCGTTGAAAAATATTCAATATTAATATCAAGAGCATTCTACTACATTAAGGGGGACACAACCTTGGTTTCTTTATCTCATATTATTTACATTCACAATATTGACATCAGTTTTCGTTTATCCTTACGTTGAATACTCTTTTGTTATTTGAATTACTTGATAGAATTACGACTTAGTCGAGTATTACACTAATTAGATAATCGTTTCACACCTATTCCCTGTGGGATTCGACCCCAACCTTGTTTGGGTTATTATATTTGACACTGACCGCTTACACTATTCTTAAGGTGTAATTTGAGCATATCAGAGTAACTCATGTTCGGAGTATTAAATGCGAGGAGATGTGCGTCTTATCAAGCGTCAGAAACTTTTCAGAAAGGTTCAGAAAATTTCCTTCCAAGAAAGAAATCTTCACCAACTTCCTGGTGACATAAAGATATGCCACCGGAAAGCAGAAGGACTTTCTGTATAGGGTAAAATTGGTTTATATCAAATGATCGTGTGATAGCACGACACGTGGAACCAGAGACAAATGGAAGATGAAGCGAGTAGAAACCAGGTCTGAGGACAACAGCTTCAGTTGGCACCAGGAAGATCTCGAAGATAACACAGTCAACGGAAGCAAATGAATGTTTGTCACCAGATGACATTTAATGAAGAATATTTCTCAATATTAAATAACACAGTCGTTGCAGAGAGTTTTTGCATTTATGGCCTGCCATTATATATTCATCAATGACCCTCATTATTGTCATTTAAGAGGGGTTGATTCTAGGAACTTGTTCCCTAGGTATAGCTATAAATAGTGGCTTCAACAACCATTGTAGTACACGAAAATTCTGACAAACTTATGCTACACATTATTCCAAACTAAATAATACTTTATTTTTTTGTCTAACGATATCCTTGTTGCTGCTTTCGGAAGCCTTACTCTCGGAACTAAGATATCTGCTATTCAATCTCGATTTCAATGATAAGTCTTGCATTTTATTTAATTTATTTATTATTTTGGGATCAAATCGATTCGCTTGTCATAAAAAATGCCATCAATTTAACTGCACCGTTTTACGGGTAAATATTATTATAGATAAAATAGTAAAATATCTACTTCATTGTTTTTCTTAAAGGGAGTGCAAAGTCAAAGATGAACAACTAAAAATGAACGGAGGGAGTATTATAGTACATCAATAATTATATTCTTTACAAAATACTAAACCACAAATGAGCGAGACATTTGAACATGCTTATTCCCAAAAATATAAATTTAACAACTGATAAGGATATAAAAGAAAGATTCTACTCTTCAAAATCTAATTGAAAAGGATCTGCATTTGGAAGATAGCGTTAGATTGTCCCTCAAAATAAGCTTCAATTCCCTGCATATATGCAAGGTAAAATGTAGAAGTCATCATTTTAATTTCGAGGTAAGCAAAATTTAACAAAGATGAGGTAATTAATTAATTATGTGAAAAATTATAAGAATTTTTAAGAGAGATGTAAAACTTACTGCGATTGTTATAGATGTAGACCTTAAGGAAATTATTTCCCATGTCCTCCTGTTCTTGTTCAATATTTCTTGCACATCCCTCAACAACAGTGCTGCAATTATGTAACTCAATTGACTCCAAAGTACAAAATTTCCCCAAAATCTGTTGGAATTTCTTTCAGGTTGATGCAATTCCTCATATTAAGGCGTTTTAGATTTGGGAAGCTTTCGCTGCTAGCGTCCCAATGCCCAAAATCTAGCTCACTAACAATAACTTTAGGCTTTCGAACTTGTCTTCATCACTTAATCTCCATATTGGATCACTCGCTGCATTTCTTTTAAGTTTGAGCTCTTCATGATTTGGCAACATGACAAGAGTTGATATGTCTTCCCAAGAAAAACAAAACCCACCAGCTAAAGTCAGCCTCTTAAGTGATGTTGGGAAAACAAACCTCTTGATAGAGGTCGATCGCCAAGACCAAGAAGCATTGCTGACACACTTCAATGCTTTGAGTTTTGTCAAGCTAGACATATCAATGAGGTGATTAGCCCTATCCTTTCTTCTTGATGAAACTATATGATGGACGATCAATCTCTTTAGATTGAGAATGCTAGAAACGTTTTCATTTGTACAACTGGTGAAACAGAGACTAGAAAGTTCTTCTAGATTTGGCATCCCTATCACAAGATGCTTATTTAGAATACTTTCTCTTCTAGGACTAGGTAAATAACAGGCTCGACTCAGATGTATATGCCTCAATTTATTCATCATCCATATCTTTTCGGGTAAAGTTGTATGTTTATAATCTTGTCCCCCATAACTTGAGTTTGCAAATTATGAAGCTCTGATATTGATGGAGGAAGATTGTCGTAAGATTGAATTTGGAGATATCTCAAATGAAATAACTATGTAATGACAAGCAGAAATAAACGGAATTTTTGATTGAAGATGGCCAATACCCTGAGAAGGTTGAAACGGGAGAAAAAATCAAGTTTTAAATATTGTCGTCTTTCAGAAAATAAGTAGATAGATTTGGTAACTGGGGTAATAGCTTGCAGGAATCACCAACTGAATAACTTCGAGTTTGAAACTGAAGCGATGACCATTATGTTTTTGTGTTGGAAGAGTAGGGACAGGGTCAATTCTCTCAACATGCATAAACTTTGCCATTGCAGCTTCAACAAAACAGAATTCACGAAGAAGATCATGCATTCCACATGCTTTTATCTTAACATTGAATCTACTTTTTATAACCATGATCAAGTTCTTGCTAATAAGATCCATCAAATAATCTTCTGCCATTTCCTCCAAACTTTTACCACTTTTAAACGTCCTTATAAAACCTTCCCGCGATCCATAATTAGATCAGTCTCCAAGTCTCAACCTGATAATCCTCTAGGAACCCACCCATAGAAAGAAAGCGAGGTTTGAGGTGATTAGGTAAGTGGTGCTAACTCCAACCGAGCACTTTTACGCATTTATTTGGATGACTAGAAACAATTTCACTTATGTTCAGGGCAGAATCCTTCCAACTTTTTAATGTCCTGGCAATTTTAGAAAGATGTCCCGCAATCACTGAAATTGTTAAGGGTAGTTCTTCCCACTTTTATACTAATTTCTTTCCAATTTCTTCCAAATCAGGAAGATGATCATGTTTTGGTCCAAATACCTTATCACGAAGTAACTTCCAACAATTATCTAAATCTAAGAGATGCATCTCATAAGGGCTACTAGAATTGCAATGTTCTCTGCCTCTGTTTCCCTAGTAATCAATAAGATTCGACTCCCATTGTTGTAATTAAGAAATATTCCTCTTGTACAATCCCAAATATTTATACTCCGAATATATATCATCAACAACAAACAAGGTATCTTCGACCTTTTAGGTTTTTCTACACTAGGTCAGCTAACTCATTGTCATCTTTATCATAATCATTTCCGTTGACAATATTTGTTTGCTTCGAGATGCAATGTAAAGCATCTAGCAATACATTTCTACTTTAATATTCTTGTGATATTGTAACCCAAACACGAAGGTCAAGATGATGCCTGACTGGAAGATGATCATGAGCTTTTCTAAATTCGTTGAAGATAATACATCATGAGTAGTCGTGCTAAAATAAGAAGCAATCTCCATCACTTCTTAATTCGTTGTTGTTTTGGTTTTTGAACAACTGGTCGCAAATCCTCGTGTAGTAAACTTTTACGTGCTTCTCCAAATTTTCAGCTTGAGCCTTTGATGATTTGACTAATCTTCAGCTCAACAACATCTTCTGCATCATTAGCAGAAATTCCTTTTTTTTTTCCTCCAAAGATTTGATTTTTTCAAGATCAAACCTATGTTGGATTTAAGTTTGGTTAGCTTAAAATAAAGCGTGAATGTGAAATGGAGAAAAAATGAAATACTTGAATTTCCCTCCTTGACAAAGGGACATTGTCCCATGTTGGAGGAAGAAAAGGCTTTTGATAGGTATATATACAATTGCTCTTCTTCTAGCTCTTAAAGAGTTAAGAAGAAGGCAAACCTCGCGCCGTCGTCGTCTCGCTTCAGCTTCAGCTTCGGCCTTGGATTTGGTCAAAGATTGATTGATTAATCTTTTTGAACAAAGTTTCTTTAATTATTTAATACAATATTAATTAATTTAGCCAAATATCCAACCCGAACGGGATCCGTGCGCTACCCGATTCAGTTCTTCCCGAATTTTATTTAAATTTCCCTCTCGTTTTAAGTGCTATTCTGAAGAGTTGTGGACTTTCAAAAACAGTACTTCCATTAGCTATAAATTCGTTTGATTCCTCCGATTTTTCCTTACGAATTTTCTGAACTTTAAGATTTCTTTTTTTACTACACAAATCATTCCAGTGTGTTTTACAACCATTGAGTGGTTCGAAGTTCATTAGAGTTTTTTGGTACCAATACACTGGTGAATTAAATCGTTCTATCCTGGGAAGATAATATTTCGGGTACTTGAGGGGAATAATTTCCTTAAGGACACACTGTGTATTTAGTGGGCTCGATTTATTTCAAAATTACTGTTTTGTTATTTATTTTTATAGTACAGATTGATAACAATCTCAAGGAAATTATTTTATTGTAATATGTATTCTGCTTTTGGAGATTAAAACCTGTGTGGTTTTCTACTCCTATTTGGATTTTCTATTCTAATATGAAGATATTAAAACTTCATCGGAGTATTAAAATTCAGAAACGATTTGAAGAACATAAAAACTTCATCGTTTCCTGTGAAGCAGTATATAAAAACTTCGGCTTTTATTTATTAAACATACTGTTTATCGTTAATTACAGTACTGTTTATTGTTCTATTTTTTGCCATTAATTGAATTCTTCTGTTGTTGATAGTGAGAAATGACAACTGCTAATGGAAATCCTTCTGCAACTATTTCGGTAACAAGCCGAACTGCTGTTCCACCGGCCCATAAACCGAAAAAATTTTCTGAAGCCAACTTCAAAGGGTGTTCTTCTGGCTTACCACACTTGGTATGCAGAAATTCCCCAGTGAAGAACCTCCAATGCCTGCCGCGGACATGCCGGACAATGAGAAATTTATGATTGTTGAGGTGTGGAAACAAACAGATTTTCTTTGCAAAGGCTATATCCTAAGTGCTTTGAAGGATGACTTGTACAATGTATAGTGCTATGAAATTTTTGAAAGAATTATGGGACGCACTTGAGAAGAATTACGAGACTAAAGATGCATGCTTGAAGAAGTTTGTGGTTGCCAAATTTTAGACTATAAAATGATAGACAGCAAAATCGTTGGAACCCAAGTTCAAGAGCTTCAACTTATTTTTCATGACCTTATAGCTGAAGGTGTGGTCGTGAATGAAGTATTTCAAATGGTTGCAATGATTGAAAAATTTCCTCCTTCGTGGAGTGATTTCAAAAACTATCTTAAGCACAAACACAAAAAAATGAAGTTGGAAGATCTTGTGATTCGTCTCAAGATTGAGGAAGACAACAAAACAACCGAGAAGAAGTCTCGTGGAAATTCAACGATTATGGGAGCTAATACCATTGAGGAGACTGCTCCAAAAAGTAAGAAGAGGAAGAGGTCTTCTGGAAAAACTAAGGAGCAGAAAAAGAAATTCAAGAGCAACTGCTACAATTGCGAAAAAGCTGGTTACAAAGCCCCTGATTGTCGTCTCCCAAAAAAGGATAAGAAAAAGGGACAAGCCAACATAATGGAGAAGAATGATGACATTGATGATCTATGTGTAATACTTTCGGAATGCAACTTAGTTGGGAATCCGAAGGAGTAGTGGATTGACTCTGGAGCCACTCGACATGTTTGTGCTGTCAAAGAATCATCTGCGACTTATTCTACTGCTGGTCCCAAGAAGAGCTTTCTATGGGATATACTGCAACAACCAAGATTGAAGGTTATGGGAAGATATTTCAGAAGATGACTTCCGGCAAGGTGTTAACGCTCAACAACGTTCTTCATATTCCTACTATTAGGAAGAATCTACTTTCTACTTCTTTACTTGTTAAGAATGGATTCAAATGTGTATTTGTATCTGACAAAGTTGTTGTAAGCAAGAATGAAATGTATGTTGGAAAGGGCTATCTCACAGAGGGCCTTTTCAAACTCAATGTAATAGGTTGTTGACAGTATGAATAAAATTTTAGCTTCTTATTTATTGGAGTCAAATGATTTATGGCATATTCGTTTAGGACATGTCAATTACAAAACCTTGCTGAAGTTAATTAATTTAGAAGTACTGCCTAAATTCGAGTATAATAAATCAAAATGTCAATGTGTTGAATCTAAGTTTGTAAAACATCCTTATAAGTCTGTTGAAAGGAATTCAAATCCCTTAGACTTAATTCATACTGACATAAGTGATATGAAGTCGACACCATCTCGAGGTGGGAAAAAGTATTTTATAACTTTTATTGACGATTGTACTCGATATTGTTATGTTTATTTGCTTAATAATAAGGATGAAACAATTGAAGCATGTACGCGACACAAGAATGAAGTGGAGAATCAATTGAATAAGAAGATCAAAATGATTAGAAGTGATAGGGGTGGAGAATATGAATCTCCGTTTGTAGAAATATGTTTGAAATATGAAACTATCCATCAAACTACTGCCCCTACACACCTCAATCCAATGGAATTGTGGAAAGAAAAAACCGGACATTAAAGGAATGATGAATTCTTTATTAATAAGTTTCAGATTACCGCAGAGTTTGTGGGGGGAAGCTATCCTTACAGCTAATAGAATACTCAAGAGAGTACCTCATAGAAAAATGCAATCAGTTCCATATGAAAAATGGAAAGGAAGAAAACCCAACTTGAAATATTTCAAAGTGTGGGAGTGTTTAGCAAAGGTACAAGTACCTTTACCCAAAAGGGTAAAAATCGGACCAAAAACTGTAGATTGCGTTTTCATTGGATATTCTACAAATAGTAAAACATGTCGATTTTTGGTTCATAAATCTGATAAGTTCGAAGTTCATGTTAATACGGTAATTGAACCAGATAATGCTGAATTCTTTGAAAGCATCTATCCGTATAAAACTGAATGCGAGTCGTTAAGTAAAAGACCTAAACGACTACAGGAAGAACCAAAAGAAGATCCTCCAAGTAATGAAAATCCAAGGCATAATAAACGTCAAAGAACATCTACTTCCTTTGGACCCAATTTTGTAACATTCTTACTTGAAAATAAGCCTCAAAGTTCAAAGCAGCTATACATATTCTGATTCAGCATTTTGGAAAGAGGTAGCCAATAGTGAGATTCAATCAATTTTGAATAACCATACATGGGAATTGGTTGATCTTCTTCCAGGAAATAAGCCTTTAAGTTCAAAATGGATCTTTAAACGAAAAACGAAAGTTGATGGCACCATCGGCAAATATAAGGCAATACTTGTTGTCAAAGGTTATAGACAAAAGGAAGGCCTTGATTATTTTGACACTTATTCGCCAGTAATGAGGTTAACATCTATTAGGGTGTTAGTGGCACTAGCGGACGTGTATGGTCTTGAAATCCATCAAATGAATGTTAAAACAGCTTTCTTAAATGGAGAATTGGAGGAAGAGATTTACATGGAACAACCTGAGGGTTTTGTTGTTTCGGGTAAAGAAAAGAAAGTGTGCAAACTTGTTAAGTCGCTTTATGGACTTAAACAAGCACCCAAACAATAGCATGCCAAATTTGACCAAACAATGTTGGCAAGTGGGTTTAAAATCAATGAGTGTGACAAATGTGTTTATATTAAAAGTACTCCAGGTCATGAAGTCATTGTTTGTTTATATGTTGATGACATGTTGATATGGGCAAAACTATGGCAGATATAAATGCTACTAAGCAAATGTTGGCTAGCAAATTCGACATGAAAGACTTAGGAGTTGCTGATGTGATCTTAGGAATTAGAATTCACAAGACTCCACAAGGTCTGGCATTATCACAATCTCACTACATTGAAAAAGTACTTGACAAGTTTAAGTAGTTGGATTTCAAGATTGCCTAGACTCCAATTGACGTGAGTTATGTACTTCAAAAGAATGAAGGTGAAAGTGACTCACAACTGGACTATGCAAGAGTATTGGGGAGTTTGATGTATATCATGAATTGTAGGCGACCAGATATAGCATGTGCTATTAGCAAACTGAGTCGTTCTACAAGTAATCCTAATCAAATACGTTGAATGGCAATAAAACGAGTTTTGGAGTATCTAAAACATACTCAAGATTATGCTCTGCATTATAACAAATATCCTTCCGTGATCAAGGATATAGTGATGCAAATTGGATCGCTGAATCATCTGAATTAAATCCACGAGTGGATATGTTTTCACAATTGATGGTGGAGCTGTGTCTTCCAAATCATCCAAACAAATGTGCATCGCACATTCTACAATGGAATCTGAATTCATAGCTTTAGATAAGGCCGGTAAAGAAGCTGAATGGCTCCGAAATTTTTTGGAAGATATTTCATTTTGGCCCAAACCATTGGCATCTATATGTATACATTGTGATAGTCAAGCGGCAATAGCCAGGGCAGGGAGCATTATGTATAACGGAAAATCTCATCACATATGACGGAGACACAATACCGTTAGACAACTACTTTCTAGTGGTATTATCATTATTGACTACGTAAAGTCAAAAGATAGTATGTCGGATCCACTTACAAAAGGCCTATCTAGAGAGGCAGTTGAAAAATCATCAAAAGGAATGGGGTTAAGGCCTAGGACAAGTCATCATGGCGGTAACTCTACCTAGCAGACTGGAGATCCCAAGAGCTAGGTTCAAAGAGATCAAACAAAGTTGTGAATGACGGTTCAACATTGTCAAATAACTCAACCTATTCTCGTGATGAAGATAATGTTCGGAAATCGAGATAAAACATAAAAAGCTTTTTTGATGAGTCAATAAAGCTTAAAGTTTTTAATGATTTGCTAAGTTTGGCAGGATACGACAAGATAGTGTGTCTATAGGATTACACGTTTAGAAATCATCTATGTGAGTGTGAAATGTAAGCCGCTTCAAGGGAAATGAAAGTAAAGTCCCATTCTCTAAGCACTTATGAAACCAGGTGGTGTTCCTGGCTGAAACGAGCACAACCCTGAGAACCATAGATGGTTAAGGATTTATTGTGTGACTTATGTTATCTAGGTATACAACAAAGCTCAACGGTTCAAAGATATCAAATCTACCGATTGACCGAGTATATCCGGTATAAGTTCACTAGGAAAAGTTCAAAGGGAAACCTACTTATCCAGATGCAATTAATCTTTGCATGTAAATCACACACTCGTCCGTACATTGCTTTGTCTTATAGCCAATCCCCATTCATGTGGGGGACTGTTGGGTTTAAGCTTGGTTAGCTTAAAATAAAGAGTGAATGGGAAATGGAGGAAAAATGAAATACTTAAATTTCCCTCCTTGACAAATGGACATTGTCCCATATTGGAGGAAGAAAAGGCTTTTGATGGGTATATATACAATTGATCTTCTTCTAGTTCTTAAAGAGTTAAGAAGAAGGCAAGCCTCGCACCGTCGTCGTCGCTCGCTCGGCTCGGCTTCAGCTTCGGCTTCGGATTTGGTCAAAGATCGATTAATTGATTAATCTTTTTGGACAAAATTTCTTTAATTATTTAATAAATTATTAATTAAATTAGCCAAATATCCAACCCGAACCGGATCCGTGTGCGACCCGATTCAGTTCCTCCCGTTTTAAGTGACTGTTCTGAAGAGTTGTGGACTTTCAGAAACAGTACTTCCATTAGCTATAAATTCGTTTGATTCCTCAGATTTTTTCTTACGAATTTTCTGAACTTTAAGACTTCTTCTTCTACTGCACAAATCAATTCCTGTGTGTTTTACAACCATTGAGTGGTTTGAAGTTCATCAGAGTTTTTTGGTACCAGTACACCGGTGAGTTAAATTGTTCTATCATGGGAGGATAATATTCCAGCACCTTGGGTACTTGAGGGGAATAATTTCCTTATGGACACACTGTGTATTCAGCAGCTCGATTTATTTCAAAATTACTATTTCGTTATTTATTTTTATAGTAGAGATTGATAACAACCTACTCTTGCTAGCTTCTTCAAGAACTTTTTGAAAATATTCAGAGGTAGTATGTGGAGATTCTAGTGTTTCGGCAGTTTGACTTAATTGAATGAGTTTTGGGTTTCTCTGCTGATGTTTCTCAAGAGTTTGAAGAAGAGAAATCACAACACTATAAGCTATCAGCATCAAGTACTCAAGAATATTGTCTGTGGAAACGATGGCAGGCCTAAAAATGAACGCGCTGGATTTGCAAGAGGGAGATATTAAGCTAGCGTTTCGACATAGATATGATTGAAATTTGAAAAAGGAGTTTTTGCAATTGTGTTGAAAATTAATTTTTTAAAAGTTGGAGTTGTGTTTGAACATGTATTTTATTTGAAGAAAAGTTGAAGTTTTGTGAGTAGAAGAAAAAATTTCGTCCAAAATCTGTCATTAACCAGTTTTGGGAACTTGAAAATTTTTGAAATCTTTTTTTCTAAAATATGATAATATTTCATAAACAAATAATGTTTTTTAATTTTTTTTAAAAAATGAAATCAAAATTTATGATCAAATGAAAGCTTACTTGGAATATTGTTGGATGAACGGAGAAGTTGGAAGAAAAGAAATTTTGAAGGAGTGGACAGGACTTAATTCAAGATGTTAAATACTCTTTTTTTCTTCTTTCGTTGAGTGTAAGAGAAGAAACATCACACGATAGATGATTGAAAAAGATACACTTGTTAAACCTTTTAAGAATATCTACAGGAGATAGAATGTCAAGTTTGGATGGGAAGCAAATTGAGAAATACAAAAAGAGGTGAACTTCAAAAAGATATTGATGAACTTAATATTGTTAACAATCATACGAAAAACACAAAAAGGACGTAATACAGAAAATGTATATATGGAAAGATTAATTCGTCGGTTCAATATATAATTATGATACAGATATACAAATTAAAGTAATTAAAAATCAAGATCCTTTTGGCGAAGAATAAAATGGAGATGCATAGTAGGTCTGATATATATATATATATATATTTATATTTTAAAGGATAAAGTTATCATATATATTAAATCAAGTGACAAGCTATTAAAAAGCCACTTACATTCTTAAAGTGAGTTGAGGGGAGATTTTCAAATAAGAAAATAAAATTTATATGGAATCTCATTTAATGGAAATCTTAGTTTTTTTTTTTTTTATACTTTAGTTTTGACTCTTATGTGGCAATCTTCAATTCAATTTTGATACGGATCTTTAACTATTTCATATCCGGCTAAGTAGTTTCTTCTGTCCCAACAAATATGAAGAAAAGGAAAAGTATGGATTTATTAAGATAATTAAAAACTGTTTCCTATAAAGATGCAGATGTCATATAAAATGCTATGATTATAGCAACCAAAAAAAAAGAGAAGACAAATCCAACGAAACACTCATGGATATAAAAAGCTATAGGAATTACTTAACAAAAAGGAAGCCAAAATAAATAAAGCTATATGAACTTGTGATGACCCGATAGGTCACTTTGATTCTTAGCCTTTATTTCTATGTTTCGAGAATTCGACTAGCTCTGTTAAGTATTTTCCATTTGCGTGCTCAGTCGATGTCTTGTTCTGGAAAGTTTTTGTGTGCAAAATTTAAGAAAATGTGAAATTACCTTAAAACTCATTTGAGTTGACCACGATCAAAATTTTACGTGTCTGTAATTTGAGGGTCCCAGTGAGTCCGTAGTGTGATTTGAGACTTGGGCGTATACCCGGAATCGAATTCGAAAGTCCCTAACTTGAATTAATGTAATTTGTTGAAAACTAGTAATTTGAAGGTTTAAAGAATTTCCAAGTTTGACCGTAGGTTGACTTTGTTGCTACCGGGTTCGGATTTCAATTCCGGAACTTGGAATAGGTTCATTTTATCATTTATATTTGTCTGCAAAATTTGGTGCAAAACGGAGTTGATTTGATGTGATTCGGACGTTCGATTGTAAATTTGCATGTTCTTGAGTTTCTTTGAAAATTTCTTATATTTTGATGTCTGATACGTAGTTCTAGGTGTTATTTTGGTATATAATATTTTTAGACTTGCGTGGATGTTTATTTTGGAGCCCCAAGGGCTCGAGTGAGTTTCAGAAACATTTGGAGAATTCATAAGAGTTCAGATTTTTGCTGGTCCTCAAATCTCGTAATTGCGAGAAATTGGTCGCAACTGCGAGAGACGCATTTGTGAGCTTCATGATCGCATTTGTAAAGAGCACAGTGGTCTGAAGAGTTTGCATTTGCGAGCTCCCAATTGCATTTGCAATAATGGCCTGGCCTGGGTATTGGTCGCATTTGCGATCACTAGGATTGCTTTTGCGAATGGTCCATGTTCGCATTTACGAAAAAATCATCGCAATTGAGATGACAACAGAGGTGTGAGGTTCCTCGCATTTTCGATGGATGATTTGCATTTGCGGGGTTCGCATTTGCGAACCCCAGGTCGCATTTGCGACATCTGCGCCTGGACAAAAGCTAAGAGACGGGCTCATTTTTCATATCTTGAAACCCTAGGCTCGGTAGGAGGCAATTTTGAAGAGGAAATTTCATTTACAAACTTTGGGTGAGAGATTATAATCCATTTCTAATCATATTCCATCAACTTATCTTAGATTTTAACATCAATATCATGTGAATCAAAGTGAAAATATGTGAAACTTTGTCAAGTTTTTAAAAACTAAGAAATTGAGTATTGAGAGTTGATTTGACCTCGAATTTTGAAACTAATCACATATATGAACTCGTGGGGTCATGGTAGTCGGAATCCACCATTGGACCCGGGTTTTGGCCGGACGATTTTGGTTAGATTTGATTGTCTTGGAGGCGAATTTTAGAGAAAAGGCCTGGTTGAGTTTTGATTTAGTTGTGGAGCGAGATGAGTGTTGGGTCTACCTTTGACTTGAGGGAATTAGAAATTCCTCGAACTACTTGTTATGTGAATTATGTGTGAAACGACATATATGCGATGTGACAAGTGTATATACGCCGTTATAATAATGTTTCCATGCTTTCTCGTATTTCATGAATTTTCTTATTCCATGCCGTACATGTTATATGCTTTAATTGCTTTCTATGCTGAAATTTGTTACTTGTCATAAATTATTATTGTATTGAGGTATTCGTTCCTTTCATGACTCTGTGAATAATTGTTGCTTGCCTCAATTGCCTTACTTGCACACCTTAATTGTCGCGTACTTGACTTGTTTTGTTGCTTTTATATTATTTTTAGAATTCTTTTGATTAGTATGTGGTTCCTTTATTGCTTTGCTTTCATATTCCTTAATTGTAGAGATTCTTGTAAATTGAGTTATTGAATTGGTTACATTTATTGAAATTATTTATGGATTCGGTTGCACGCCGCAATGGATGTGATATGGTGAAATAAAGGAGGATTTTGATATTGACTATAATGATATGGTGGGATCGGTTTGCGTGCCACAACGGTTGTATACATAATACTTGTAATTGATAAATTGTGATATGGTAAAATACAACAGTATTATGACATTGATTATGATGATATGGTGGGATCGAGTTGCGCGCCGCAACGAATTTAAAATGTGATTCTTGATATTATAAATGATATTATGGTGGAATAAGGGAGGATCTTGTGTGTACGGTGGAATCGAATCGCGCGCTGCAACAGATTGTGTATGTTGTACTCATTGTGTTATTGTTTTAGTTTTCAGCTTTTTATACGATATTTTGAGGTATGATATTTTGGATTCTCTGGTTGCGAGGATTGTGCTCATTGTCATAAATTAACTGTTTTTCCGTCATTTCCTGTTTTCTTCCCTGTTATTATTATTATTATTACTACGTACAAGTTATTGTAAGTGACCCGCCATACCCTTGTTACTACTTCGTCGAGGTTAGGCTCGGCACTTGCAGAGTACATGGGGTCGGTTGTATTCATACTACTCTCTGCACTTCTTATGCAGATTTTGGAGTTGGACCTAACAGCGATCAGTAGATTGCTCGGATCCACTGCTTGACGGAGACTTGAGGTATAGCTGCACAGGGTTCGCAGCCCTGAAGTCCCCTTCTACATTACTCTAGTTATTTATTTCGATGCAGACAGTTACGCTTTCATTTAGACTATTATTTATAGTACTCTAGACGCTCGTGTATTCGTGACACCAGTTCTGGGATTTGTATCTGGATATCGTCATGCATCAGATTTATCTACTTTATTTCAGTTTATTTAACTTATTTATTTTCATTTGATTTGAATTATTAAAAATGGTTAATAACTACATCTAATGTTGGCTTGTCCAGCAAGTAAAATGTTAGGCGCCATCACGGTTCAGAGGGTGGGAGTAGTAGTAGTAGCGAAAAATACCTTGAGATTTTGGTAAAAGTATATGAGCATATGTACTTCTATTTTTTTAATTAAATTAAATACTAGATGAAATAATTATATCAAATTTTATAGTAAGAAAAATAATATATTAAGAGGGGGGGGG
>MCJB01015152.1:4687-33710 GCA_002018475.1 Nicotiana obtusifolia | reverse complement strand
GGGGGGGGGGGTCTAATCATTTTTAAAGACACTTTGAAATCTCATCACAAAAGATAGCAATAGACTGATCTCTTTAGTTATTATTGTCTCATTATTCTATTTCCTACCTCGATCGCAATATTTCTTGACCCGAGGGCGGTCAACATACAAGGCTAACGCTACCTGGCTTGTGTGATTTGCGTTTATTTTTATCGTTAATTTTAGTTTCAATTTGATTTCTCATTTTTGTATCAAACTAAATCACGTATCCTTAAAACCGCGTGTAACTTCAATTGTTATCAGATTTTGAGGGTAAACAGTTTGGCGCCCACCGTGGGGCTAAGGATAATAGTGGTTATTTGATACAAATCTCCATAACACAGACACTGCTTCACACTTGCTCTTTGAAGTATCTTTAATTCCAGGCTATAATACAGAAATGTCAAACTCTCAATCGGCACCTCCACGTTGACAACAAGTCCGATCACCAAGGTGAAAATAACAATATAGCGCCCGAAAACGTAATCCCGATTGTTGACCCGATTAACGCAAATTCACACAAGGTAGTTGATGCGGATCCACCTACCGACCCCTCAAATAGCGTTCAAAGAGGAGTCCGATCAGTAACTCGAAACCCCCAAAACGTTGAAGGAGACGGGATCTACCTCCGGATGATCTTCGAAATGTTACAGGCTCAACAAACGGCGATAGCTCAGTTACAAAAGCGAAGCCAAATCCCGAACAGGGTTGAGCCCGGCCCTTCCTGGGAAAATACCCACAGGGATGAATCAATCGTAGGAAGGTTGAGTGAATGATAATCGGGAGCAAACCCCGGAATTATGAATATACTCGAGGAACTAACAAAACGGATAGAATCAGGAGAGAAAAAAATCGAGGAAAATGACAAAAAGGTGGAAACCTACAAATCCAGGGTAGACCAAATACCAGGGGCACCCCTGGTGTTAAAAGTCTTGAATTCCAGGAAGTTCGTGCAAAAACCTTTTCCACCGAGCACGGCTTCGAAGCCGATCCCCAAGAAATTTCGTATGCTCGAAATATCCAAGTATAACGGAACGACCGACTCAAATGAGCATGTAACCTCGTATATATATGCTATCAAAGGGAACGACCTGGAAGACGATGAGATCGAATTCGTTCTGTTGAAGAAATTTGGGGAGACCCTGTCAAAGGGGGCCATGATATGGTATCACAACTTACCTCCTAATTCTATTGACTCATTTGCTATGCTTGCAGATTTTTTTGTGAAGGCACACGCGAGTGTCATCAAGGTCGAAACGAGGAAATCAGACCTTTCAAAGTCAAACAAAAGGATAACGAGATGCTTAGAGAGTTCGTGTCCCGGTTTCAAATGGAACGGATGGATCTGCCGCCAGTAACTGACGACTGGGATGTTCAAGCTTTCACTTAGGGACTCAATATTCGATGCTCAACGGCTTCACAACAACTAAAATAGAAATTAACAGAATACCTGTCTGTTACATGGGCTGATATACATAACTGGTACCAGTCAAAAATCAGAGTCGAAGACGATCAGCTCGGGGCCCCTTCGGGATCCATTTATCCCGTTAGAGCTCTTGAAAAAATCAGAAGAGATATTGATCGCAAACCAAGATCGAACAGAGATAGACATCCGCCATATCACGGGGACAGAAAAATCGGTGTATCTGGGCGGAACTCCCTAAGAAATGAAAGGAGAAATGACCGAGACCAGAGCAGCCGAGGGCTCATGACAAAAAGCAGCTTTGAAAGGCCTATCGGGCATAAAGAAGCACCACAACTATCGGAGTACAGCTTTAATGTCGATGCTGCCACTATTTTATCGGCTATCGGTCATATCAAAGATACTAAATGGCCTCGACCACTACAATCCGATCAGACCCATACGGATCCTAACCAAATATGCAGATATCATGGCATTGACGGTCAAAAATGGAAGATTGTCGGCAACTGAGAGAGGAAGTAGCCCAGCTACTCAATAATGGATATGTTCGAGAATTCCTGAGCAACCGAGCCAAAAATCATTTCGGGAATAGGAATTCTGACAAACAGATGGGGCGAGAAAAACCTCAAAATATCATCAACATGATCATCGATGGAGTTGATACCCCTCAGGGGCCGATGTTGAAACGCACCAAAATATCCATTACTAGAGAGAAGCGCACTCAGGATTACACGCCGAAGGGAGCTTTATCTTTTAACGACGAGGACACGGATGGGATTGTACAACCCCAGAATGACGCTCTGGTAATATCTGTACTCATACATAAAATTAGAGTTAAACGCATGTTAATCTTTCCAGGTAGCTCGGCCAACATCATTCGATCATGGGTCGTGGAGCAACTCGGCCTGCTAGACCAGATCGTTCCTACAATCCGAGTTCTTAACGGATTCAACATGGCATTTGAGACCACCAAGGGTGAGGTAACGTTATCAATAAATACCGTTGGAACCATTCGAGAAAAAAGTTCTGTGTGATCGATGGGGACATGAGGTATAATGCTCTATTTGGGAGACCATGGATCCACGACATGAGGGTGGTGCCTTCGACGCTGCACCAGGCATTGAAATTTATGACGCCTGATGGAGTTAAAACGGTCTACGGGGAGCAACCGTCCGTGAATGAATGTTTGCAGTCGAAGAGGTGACGCCAGCACCAACGGTTTCATACCAAGTGATCGAAGACAGGATGAAATAGCAATCACATATACCATCTTCAGCAGATGTGAACAAACAAGCGTATGTTGAGGAGGATGATTATGGGATTCCCAGATCTTTTATCACCCCTAATAATTTCGATGCCACTAAATCGACGGTCAAGGAACTGGAACAAGTCATGCTGCGAGAAGACTTTCCCGATCGAAAGGTATACTTGGGCTCGGGGCATAAGGCTATGCCCCGAGCTTAGGACAAAACTTATTCAATTTCTTACAACTAAGGAAGACTGTTTCGCTTGGTCCCACCTCGATATGACAGGTATCCCATCGGAGATAACCACTCACAAGTTGAGCCTGGATCCGAAGTTCCATGCGGTTAAGTAAAAAAGGAGGCCTCAGTTTGAAATCAAACATGCTTTCATCAGGGATGAGGTAACTAAATTAAGAATGTGTGTAGATTATAAAGATTTGAATAAAGCATGTCCTAAAGACTCTTTTCCCTTGACCAACATCGACCGCATGATCGATGCAACTACCAGCCACGAGACCCTTAGTTTTCTCGACGCATATTTCAGATACAACAAAATATGGATGGACCCAGGTGATCAGGAAAAAACTTCCTTCATCACTAAATATGGCACATAATGTTATAATATAATGCCATTTGGGTTAAAAAATGCTGGTGCTACATACCAACGCCTAGTAAACCGAATGTTCGAGAAACAATTAGGGAAGACAATGGAGGTTTATATTAACGACATGTTAGTTAAATCCTTGCTAGTAGAGGGCTATTTAAGACATTTCTAGGAAACATTCAGTATACTGAAGCAGTACAACATAAAGCTGAACTCGGTAAAATAGGTGTTTGGAGTGGGTTCGGGTAAATTCCTCGGATTCATGGTGTCGAATCGGGGAATCGAGATCAACCCTGAAAAGGTCAAAGCTATCGAAGATATCACGGTCGTAGACAATGTGAAAGCCGTGAAAAAGTTGACGGGGCGAATAGCCGCTCTGGGGCGATTTATTTGAAGGTCGTCTGACAGAAGCTACCGGTTCTTCGCACTATTGAAAAAGAAGATAACTTTTCATGGACCCCGGAATACCAGCAAGCTTTGGAAGAACTCAAAAGGTATTTATCGAGTCCTCCATTGCTTCATACACCGAAGGCGGACGTACAACTATATCTTTACTTGGCGGTCTCGGAGATAGCGGTAAGCGGAGTCCTAGTTCGGGAAGAACAAGATACACAATTTCCAATGTACTATGTCAGCAGAACGATAGGCGAAGCGAAACTAGGTACCCCTACCTAGAAAAACTAGAGCTCGCTTTGTTAAGTGATTCTAGGAAACTGAAACCGTACTTCTCGTGTCATCCCATATATGTCGTAACGACTTATCCATTGAGGAATGTTATGCATAAGTCCAAACTCTCGGGCCGATTGGCCAAATGGGCCATAGAAATAAGTGGGTACGACATTGAATATCGACCTAGGATCGCCATTAAATCTCAGGTGTTGGCAGATTTTGTGGCCGATTTCAAATCGACCCTAATACACGAGGTCGAAACAGAGTTGTTAGTTGACTCAAGTAGTTCTTCGGGATTATGGACCCTCTTTAAAGATGGTGCCTCGAACGCAAGGGGGTCCGGCCTTGGCATCTTATTGAAGCCACCAGCAGGTAATATAATTAGACAATCTATTAAGACTGTGAAATTGACTAACAACGAGGCCGAATATGAAGCCATGATTGCAGGCCTGGAACTAGCCAGGAGCTTGGGAGTGGAAGTGATCGACGCCAAATACGACTCCCTTCTTGTGGTAAATCAAGTCAATAGAACGTTCGAGGTCAGAGAGGAACGAATGCAAAGGTACTTAGACAAACTGCAAGTGAAATTACATCGGTTCAAAGAGTGGACCTTACAACATATACCTCGGGATCAAAACAGCGAGGCCGACGCCCTCGCCAGCCTGGGGTCATCGATCGAAGACGACGAGTTTGACTAGAGAAAAGGCGTACAACTTGTGAGGTTAGTAGCGGAAGAAGGCCACGCTAAGATCAACTCAACGAGCCTAACTTGGGATTGGAGGAACAAATACGTAGAATATCTCAGCTCCGATAAACTGCCGTCGGATCCAAAAGAGTCGAGGGCCCTGCGTACAAAAGCGGCCCGATTTAGCTTTTTTGAAGACGAAATCTTGTTTAGAAGAACATTTGATGGCCCACTCACGATATGTTTGGGAACGGGTGATACTGAGTACATTTTGAGGGAAATCCACGAGAGTACCTGAGAAAACCATTCAGGAGTCGAGTCATTGATTTGAAAAATAATCAGAGCTGATTATTACTAGGTCGATATGGAAAAAGACGCAAAGGAATTCGTTCGAAAATGTGACGAATGCCAAAGGCACGCCCCAATGATCCATCGACTCGGGGAGATGCTCCACTAAGTCTTGTCACCATGGCCGTTCATGAAGTGGGGGATGGACATCGTTGGCCCTCTTCCATGGGCACCAGGTAAAGCTCAATTTATACTAATTATGACTGACTATTTTTCTAAATGGGTGGAAGCTCAGGCATATGAGAAGGTTAGGAAAAAAGAAGTCATCGATTTCATTTGGGATCACATCATATGCCGATTTAGATTGCCAACTGAGATCGTATGCGACAATGAGAAGCAATTCATTGTTAGTAAAGTAACCAAATTCCTCGAAGATCACAAGATAAGAAAGATCCTATCGACACCCTACCACCCTAGTAGGAATGGACAAGCCGAATCTACCAACAAAACCATACGCCAAAACCTCAAAAAGAGGTTAATCGATGCCAAAAGGAGATAGAAGGAAATATTATCCAAAGTCCTATGGGCATACCGTACGACTGCGAAATACGGAGCCACCCCGTTCTCTCAGGTTTATGGCGCCGAAGCTTTGATACCAGTCGAGGTTGGGGAGCCAAGTATCAAATTTCAGTATGCAACAGAGGAATCGAACCACGAAACCATGAATACGAACTTAGAGCTGTTAGATGAGAGACGCGAAACTGCCCTTGTTCAGGTAGCTACTCAAAAGAAAAGGATCAAGAGGAATTACAACAGAAGGGCCAACCTTCGATACTTCAACGTCGGGGACTTAGTATTAAGAAAGGTCACACGGAACACACGGAGTCCGAACGAGGGAAAGCTGGGACCAAACTGGGAAGGACCTTATTGTATCATTAAAATCACTGGAAAGGGATCCTACAAGCTCAGAACGATGGATGGCAAACAACTACCGAACAACTGGAATATAACTCACTTAAAGCGGTATTACTGCTAAGGTACGGCCCTGTTCTTTATTTTTTCTTTTATTTGCATTACTAAATAATGTTTGCAGGTATCAAATAAGGGGCCATACAGGATGTTAGGTCTGAAAGCACGCTTTTTTCCTTGTACTGGTTTTGTCCCAAAATGGGTTTTACGGCAAGGTTTTTAACGAGGCAACAAGTAAATCGTGCTAACCTAGATTCGAAGGCCGGTAACGAATCAGTGACAACATCATTTGAGGCCTGCCTTTGATCGACCCCGAATACCGGGGAGTCACTTTAGCATGGAAAAAGATTTTAGGATTGAAGGGATGAAGATTAATAAGATTCAATATAAGGGCCAAACGATCAAATGAACCGTGCTCAAATAGATTGATCGAAGCTTGACACAAAACTTGTACACATACGTGCAGAATAAAGTGAAATCTCTTCTTCGCAAACATCTTGTTTTTTAAAACATTTCCTTTACATTTCTCAAGGAATTCCCTACTTCCGATCCCCTAAAGGAAATGAGTCCAAGGGCCTCCTTAAACTGAGTTCGAATAATCACTCTCTCACTCGGGGACTGCCGTCCGATAAAACAAACTCAGACGGTCCAAGTTATTAGATCACGGGGGCATAAGACCTATTAGGCAACCCCTGAACTTTAAAGGCTAAGGCCGTTCCGAGTTAACATCACTTGAGGACACAAAGCTTATTTGGCAACGCCCGAATTAAAAGGCTAAGGCCTTTCCGAGTTAACAGCACTTGAGGGCACAAAGCTTATTTGGCAACGCCCGAATTAAAAGGTAAGGCCCTTACGAGTTAACAGCACTCGAGGGCACAAAGCTTATTTGGCGACGCCCGAATTAAAAGGCTAGGACCGTTCCGAGTTAACAGCACTCGAGGGCACAATGCTTATTTGGCAACGCCCGAATTAAAAGGCTATAGCCGTTCTGAGTTAACAACATTCGAGGGCACAAAGCTTCTTTGGCAACGCCCGAATTAAAAGGCTAAGGCCATTCTGAGTTAACCACACTCGAGGGCACAAAGCTTATTTGGCAACAGCCAAATTAAAAGGCTAAGGCCATTCCGAGTAAATAACATTCGAGGGCACAAAGCTTATTTGGCAACGCCCAAATTACAAGGCTAAGGTTGTTCCGAGTTAACAGCACTCGAGGGCACAAAACTTATTCGGCAACGTCCAAGTTAAAGGGCTAAGCCCATTCTGGGTTAACGAAACCCGAGGGGACAAAGCTTATCTGGCATTGCCTAAACTATAGAGGCTATGGCCACATAAACACAACTTGGAGACGTCTGTAAAACAACAAGGCATTGAAATTTTGCTGGTCGATCCATTGAGTTTTTGCTAGACCTGCGGATTTTGACCATCAGTCACTGAATCAAATTCGTATCACTTACATCATGAGTCTATCGTCACTTATCATAGTAAGAATCAGAAGCTGGTATAGTGAGAATATGAGGCTCATATCGTTTCTTGTCATTACTCTCCGAAAAACGAGGGGACTTTCTGTATAGGGTCGAAATCGGGCTCGACTATTGCACGACAGATCGGGCTTAGAACGCGAAGAGTTGAAGTCGACCCTGAGTTTCATCCAAGCAGAACATGAGGCCAGAATGTCCGACCTTGAGAACAACGAGCCCGTGATTCGGAACCGATCCTAACCCTGAACATGCTAGAGGGAAGATCGCCGAACCTAAATAACGGAAAGCCAGAATATCCGTAATGGGACGAGCATCACGGTGGGAATCTTGGCACAAATCAATGGAACCGCTTAATTAGCTAATCAGGAGATTTTTTTTACCTTATATAGAGTTGTACCTAAAGTAGGATTCCCCTACTATATAAAGGGGGTCTAATTATTTGTAGAGATACTTTGAATCTCATCACGAAAGATGGAAATAGATTGATCTCTTTAGTTATTATTGTCTCATCATTCTATTTCCAACCTCGATCATAACATTTCTTGACCCGAGGATGGTCAACATACAAGGCTACCGCCCCGCTTGTGTGGTTTGCATTTATTTTATCATTAATTTTAGTTTCAATTTGATTTCTCATTTTTGTATCAAACCAGATCACGTATCCTTAAAATCGTGTATAAATTCAATTGTTATCCGATTTTGAGGATAAAAAATTACCGAATGAAACACAAAGGATTGGTCTTTTATTTAGTTGCATTCTTTCTTTCTAAATCGATTAAGACGGTGATTGATGCCTTTGATTACTAAGGGGCATGTAGTTTTTAGTTTTTTCTCAATACATCCAAACTTAAAATCATGGTGGGATTGTTTAAGACAAGCATTCTTCAAAAAAGTTCAAAACGGTGAGAGGGTTGAGGCTCCAACACCACTTTATTTCTGGCCGAAAACAATTCTAAAACAATAGCTTTTCAACTTCTCCTCAAATCCATCTTCACCTAATCTCAAATTAATGAGTAATTTTCATGGGTAGTCATTTAACTTTGTGCTCATTACGCAAAAGTCATTTTTCTTTGTAACGACCCGATTAGTCGTTTTGTGAAATTTTGCCCCGTTACCCCTTTTCATGCTTCACACTTGTGTGTTATTTCTTTTAAGAATTACGGGGTTGATTAGTTTCGTTATGAGAAGCTTTCGATTTGATTTGGACCCTTGATTATTGACTTAGAAGTTTAAATTGAAAATATTGACCAAACTTTGACTTTTGTGAAAATGACCCCGGAACTATGTTTTTCTGACTCTGATAGCTTTGTATCGTGAATTCAGACTTGGACATATGCCCGAAATTGATTTTGGAAGTCCGTAGGTTGATTTTGTGTTGATTTGCCAAAATTTGGCAATTTTAAGTTGAAAAGTTTGACCGTAGGTTGACTTGTAGCTATTGAGCTCGAAATTTAATTTTGGGACTTGGAATATGTCCATTATGGTATTTTGAACATGTCTACAAAATTTTATGTTGTTTGGAGTTGATTTCATAAGAATCAGACGGTTAGCTGTAATTTTAGAAATTCTTGAAAATTTCTTTGAAATTCCAGCGTTTTACAGCTCAACTCGTATTTTTAGATTTTATTTCTAAGTTTTGATCATGCGAGCGAGTTCGTATGATATTCTTAGACTTGTGTGGATGTTCGGTTTGGAGCCTCGAAGGCTCGGGTGAGTTTCGGAGGCTTAGCGGAGTGTTGTTGGAAATCAAAGTTGCTGGTTTTTCTGCAAGTCTCTGATCTCGCATTTGCGAGATTTTGGTTCGAATTTGCGAAGGTAGGCCAAGCCTGCTGGGTTCGCATTTGTGAACATAGTGTTCGCATTTGCGAAGTGTACCTGGGAATGAGCTAGTTCGCATATGCGATCGACCTGGTCGCAATTGCGAAGGTCTAGGGTTCGCTATAGCGAGCTTTTCGTCGCAATTGTGATGATAACAGAGATGGGAAGGTCTTCACATTTGCAAGAGATTCTTTGCGTTTGTAGGATTCGCAATTGCGAATACCAGGCTGCATTTGCGACATCTGCAACTGATCAAATAGCCGAGGGACGGGAGTTTTGAGTTCCTTCTCTCATTTTTGAACCCTAAACTCGGTAGGAGACGATTTAGAGATGGGATTTTCACCTAAAAACCTTGGTAAGTGATTCTAATCTAATTCTAATTATATTCCTTCAACATATCTTAGAATTTAACATCAAAATCATGTGAATCAAAGTAGAAATTTATGAAACTTTTTCAAGTTTTCAAAAAATAAGAAATTGAGTTTTGAGAGTCGATTTGGACTCGGATTTTGAAACTAATCACATATATGAACTCATGGGGTCATGGGTAGACAGAATGTACCATTGGACCCGGGTTTTGACCGTGCGGGTCTCAGGTTAACGTTTGTTGACTTTTTGGAAAAAGTGTAAAGATCTTAACTTTTTATATTGCAATTGAGTTCCCTAGCATTGTTTGATGATATTGAGTCATTTTTTGTTAGATTGAGCCGTGTGGAGGCGGATAGTAAGGGAAAATCGATTTTCGAGTTTTGAATTGGCCTATTTGAGGTAAGTGTCTTGCCTAACTTCTTGTGGGGGAACTACCTCTTAAGATTGGTATTGTTTGATTCAATTGTGCTAAGTGAAATCCATGTAAGCAAGGTAGCGAGTGGGTACACCGGTTGTACATAGTATTTGACCCGTTTAGGCTACTTAGACTATTTTCATGCTTTAATTGAAATGTCTTATTATGTTCTAAATTCTCATAGAAAAATTATCCTTAATTGTGTTAGAATATCCTTAAATGCCTTAGTTCACTTGTTTAGTATCTGTTTTGCATCCTACTTGCTAAATTGCTTCAATACTTTAGTTGAACTTGTTGTCTTCTCTATTGTTACAAGCTATCTTTTCACTGTTAATTATCATTGTTGGAGTAATTGTTCCTATTATCCCTTTACTTGTCGATTTTCATTATTTGAGACTCATTGCTGAATAGTATCTCTTTTACTTTGAAATTAGTCTTATCTAATATTGTGGTTATACTTTATTTCTCTCATTGTTGGGATATTTGGTGTTGAAGTTGTGGAAGTCATATTACGTTAAGGCGATGTTGGTTATTTTTGAAACATCTATCTTATTGAGCATTTTCATCCATTGTTGTTGTTAATATTCTCGTATACGTTGTGTTGGAGTCATGTGCTATTGTTGCAAAAATATTGATATTGTTGTTGTTGTCAAGGTGTGATATATGGGCACTTGTGGTGTGAATTTTTTATTGTGATATGATGTTTACGCGCATGCGGCGGTATAGGCTTGGGTTGATGTGCATGCGACAGTATAAGGTGGAATTTATGTGTGTGATTGCTTGTAGGGGAACTACTTTAAGCCACGCGTCGTCATAAGGTGGGTTAAAGCGCGTGTAGCTATTTTGGAAAAATTATTTTAAAAATCTTTTTTTAAAAGTAAGGCTCACACGGCGGTATAAGGAAAGATTATGGCTGAAATTGAGAAATATGTATATGAGGCGGTACCTCGGTTATGGTTCTTGATTATACGAGGCGGTACCTCGTTTTGAATTCATATTACACGAGACGGTACTTCGTTGTGTTTCTTATTGTTTGCTTCCTGTTGCAAAGTGTTGCAGAAGGAATATTTCTTGTTGCTTCATTTTTTATTATTTCAACAGTTGTAGTCCGTACATGATCATTTTAGCACATTAGTTGCTTCTTTTATGTTATTTCTATTGTTAACCTCCGGTACTAATTCCTGCTATTATCTTGTTCCATATCAATTATGCTTCACTTTCCTACTTATCCGTATTACATTTTTACACCGTCTATTTCATATCCTAGAAGTTGTCCTGACCTGGCGTCGCACTACTCTACTGAGGTTAGGCTTGATACTTACTGGGTACCGTTGTGGTGTACTCATTTTATGCTTTTGCACATCTTTTTATGCAGACTCAGGTACGTCTGCTCGTGCTGATCGATAGAGATTTCATGCTAACTTCTTTTACGGAGACTTCAAGGTATGCCTGCTCGGCGTCTGCAGGCCTCGGAGTCACCTTCCCTTATTTTTATTGCTGTTGTATTTCCTTTGGGACAATGATGTAGTAGCACTCTAGTTGCATTCTATAGGCTAATGACTCAGTTCCATCGGTTTTAGGGTGTGTATTTGTGAGATTGAGTTTTCAGAAGGCTTTATCTATTATCTAATCGTTTTAAGTAACTTGTTATTATATATATTTGTTTAGTTATTGTTATTTCTTAGGCTTACCTAGCCATAGAGACAAGGTGCCATCACGACATCATTCGAGGGGAAATTGGAGTCATGACAAGTTGGTATCAGAGCTCTAGGTTCATAGGTATTACGAGTCATAAACAGTTTTAGTAGAGTCTTGCGGATCGATACAGAGACGTCTGTACTTATCTTCGCGAGGCTACAAAATTGTCAGGAAAAATTTACTTCTTTGATTCCTTATCGTGTGAATTGGTTGATTTTGAAAACTAAATCTTTGACTTTCTATACTCTCACATATTGTGAGGACACACACCGCAGGATCCAATAATCAGATACCCGCGCCACTTGCTAGAGTCGCGAGAGTCCAAGGCCAGGACAGAGGCCGAGGACGGGCACGTGGAGCAGCCAGAGCACCTACCCGAGCTGCGGCGAAGGATCCACCAGTAGCTTCAGTCGGGGGACAGACACCCGAGGCGCGTATTGTCGCCCCATCACTTCAGGAGACCCTCGCACAATTCCTGAGCATGTTCAGCACCTTAGCTCAGGAGGGGTTGATCCCATTTGCACAAGCCACATCTCAGGCTAGGGGAAGAGCACAGACTCCCACGGCCCGCACTCTAGAGCAGCGGATCCAGGTTGATCAAATCCTAGAGGTTATACCAGTATAGCCTGTTGCTCAAGTTTAGCCTGTATTTAGGGAAGTAGCATCTGAGGAGGAGCAACATAGGTTCAAGAGGTTCAAGAAGTACCACCCTCCTACTTTCAGTGGTTCGGCTTCAGAGGATGCACATGGTTTTCTAGAGGAGTGTCACCGCATTCTCCACACTATGGGCATTGTGGAGACGAGTGTTGTTGTTTTTACTACGTTCCAACTAAAAGGAGAGACATATCAGTGGTGGTTGACGTACGAGGTGGGTAGCCCAACCGAGGCAGCTTCACTTAAATGGTATTAGTTTTTAGAGTTTTTCTTGAGATAGTTTGTTCCTCAGGCCCTTCGAAATTCTTGGCGCGCGAGTTTGAGTGGCTGCGCCAGGGTACTATGACAATGTCGGCAGGTGGTTGAGATTGCACGGAGGTTGGAGGGTATGCGAGACCATGATAGAGATGATAGGGAGGCCAAGAGGCCTAGTGGTACAAGAGGATTTAGTGATGGTCACGCCGCAGCTTCAGCTCGTCATGGTAGAGGCTATATGAATTGTCTAGTTCACTCAGCACTTCCAGTTTCTAATGGTGCTCCGGTTGTTCCGAGACCACAGGTTGTCCACTTTGTTCAGCCACTATCTAGAGCACCTCCTGCACGGGGTGCCTTCAGCGGTCAATCCAGTTGACTAGGCTCGAGCCAGGCCCAGCCACCGCACCACTGAGAGATTTTTTTGAGTGTTGTGATACCCGCCACATGGTCAGAGACTTCCCTAGACTCAGTAGGGGTGCACTTTCCCAGACTACTCAAGCTCCATGGATCCAATCAGGTCCACAGACTTCTCAGGCCATGACTGCTGCCCCAGTTGCCTCTCCACTCGCTTAGCCTGCTAGGGGTGGGGGACAGGCAGGCAGATGGTGCCATAGAGGGGGAGGCCTGGCCAGATTCTATGCCTTTTTGAGTAGGACAGAGGCAGTTGCTTCTGACTCAGTCATTACAGGTATGGTTTTGGTTTTCCATAGAGATGCATCAGTCTTATTTGATCCGGGATCCACTTATTCATATGTGTCATCTTACTTTGCTCCGTGTTTGGATGTATGTCGTGATTCCTCGAATTCTCTTATTTTCCATGCTTGTGGGAGATTCTATTATTGTGGATCGTGTGTATCGGTCGTGTTTAGTTGTTATTAGTGGTTTTGAGACCAGAGTTGATATGTTGTTACTTAGTATGGTAGACTTTGATGTTATCTTGGGCATGGACTGGTTGTCAGCCTATCATGCTTTTCTTGATTGTCACACCAAGACTGTGACGCTGGCTATGTCAGGTTTACCACTGTTAGAGTGGAGGGGTGCATTAGATTATGTTCCTAGAGGATTTATCTCATTTCTAAAGGCTCAGCGCATGGTTAAGAAGGGGTATAATGCTTATCTGGCCTTTGTGCGGGATGTTAGTGTTGATACTCTTGTCGTTGAGTCAATTTCGGTAGTAAGGGACTTTCCAGATGTATTTCCAGCAGATCTTCTAGGCATGCCACCCGACAGGGATATCGATTTTGGTTTTGACTTGTTACAGGACACAAAGCCCATTTCTATTCCACCATATCATATGGCCCCAGCGGCGCTGAAGGATTTAAAGGAGCAGTTGCAAGAGTTGCTTGATAAGGGATTCATTCGGCCTAGTGTGTCGCCATGGGGTGCTCCGGTCTTGTTTGTGAAGAAGAAGGATGGTTCTATGCGCATGTGTATTGATTATCGTCAGTTGAACAAGGTTATAGTGAAGAATAGGTATCCGTTACCACACATTGATGACCTATTTGATTAGCAACAGGGTGCCAGAGTGTTCTCCAAGATTGATTTGCGGTCAGGTTATCATCAGTTGAAGATTCGAGATCAGGATATTTCGAAGACTGCCTTTAGGACTCGGTATGTCACTACGAGTTCCTCGTGATATCATTTGGGCTGACCAACGCCCCAGCAACTCCTTTGCACCTGATAAACAGTGTATTCTAGCCTTATCTTGTTTCATTCATAATTGTGCTTATTGACGACATCTTGGTGTACTCCCGTAGTCGGGAAGATTATGAGCAGCATTTAAGGATCGTTCTCCAGACCTTGAGGGAGAAGAAGTTATATGCAAAGTTTTCAAAGTGTGAATTCTGGCGTGATTGGGTGGCATTTTTGGGTCATGTGGCATCGACTGAGGGGATTATGGTAGATATGAAAAAGATTGAGGCGATTTAGAGTTGGTCCAGACCATCTTCAGCTACTGAGATCCGGAGTTTCCTTGGTCTGGCCGGTTATTATCATTGTTTCATAGAGGGCTTCTCATCTATTACTGCACCTATGAGCAAATTGACCCAGAAGGGTGCCCCTTTCAGATGGACCAAGGAGTGTGAGGCGAGCTTTCAAAAGCTCAAGACTGCTTTGACCACAACCCAAGTGTTGGTGTTGCCTACGGGCTCGGGGTCTTATGCTATGTGCTTTGATGCATCATGTATTGGCCTTGGCGTGGTGTTGATGCAAGACGGTAGGGTGATTGCCTACGCGTCTCGACAACTGAAGACTCATGTGAAGAATTATCCAGTCCATGATTTGGAGTTGGCAGTCGTTGTTCATGCATTGAAGATCTGGAGGCATTATTTGTATGGTGTTCGTTGTGAGGTCTTTACCGACCACCGAAGTCTACAACATATGTTCAAATAGAAAGATCTTAACTTTCGGCAATGGAGGTGGTTAGAGTTATATAAGGACTATGATATCACAATTCTATATCATCCCTGGAAGGCCAATGTGGTGGCCGATGCCTTGAGTCAAAAGGCGGAGAGTTTGGGTAGCATATCTACCGGTAGCAGAGAGGCCATTAGCATTGGAGGTGCAGGCCTTAGCCAACTAGTTTGTAATATTGGATGTTTCGGAACCCAGTCGAGTCCTTGCTTGCATGGTTTCTTGGTCTTTTCTATATGACCGTATTAGAGAGCGTCATTATGACGCCCCCCATTTGCTTGTCCTAAAGGACAAAGTTCAACATGGTGATGTCAAGGAGGTTACTATTAGGGATAATGGTGTGTTGCGGAGGCCGGACCGGTTTTGTGTGCCCAATGTGGATGGTTTGCGTGAGTTGATTCTTCGGGAGGCCTATAGTTCGCGGTACACCATTCATCTGGGTGCTGCTAAGATGTATTAGGAGTTGAGGCAGCACTATTGGTGGAGGATGATGAAGAAGGACATAGTGCAGTATGTAGCTCGGTGCCTAAATTATCAGCAGGTGAAGTGTGAGCACCAGCAGCCGGGTGGTTTGCTTCAGCCGCTTGAGATTCCTGAGCGGAAATAGGGGCGCGTTGCCACGGACTTTGTTGTTGGGCTCCCACGGAGTCAGAGGAAGTTTGATGCAGTATGGGTGATTGTGGATAGGTTGACCGAGTTGGCTCATTTTATTCTAGTAGTGACTACCTATTCTTCAGAGTAGCTGGCTCAGTTTTATATCCGTGAGATTGTCTGACTTCATGGCATATTGGTATCTATCATCTCTGACTGGGGTACGCAGTTCACATCGCGTTTTTGGAAGGCTATACAGTGTGAGCTAGGCACATGGGTTGAGTTGAGTACAACATTTCACCCTCAGATGGACGAACAGTCCGAGCGCACCAATTAGATATTGGAGGATATGCTTCACGCCTGTGTTATGGATTTCGGGGGTGCTTGGGATTAGTTCTTGCCACTTGCAGAGTTCGCGTACAACAAAAGCTACTAGTCGAGTATCCAGATGGATCTGTATGAGGCTCTATATGGGAGACGAAGCCGTTCTCCAATTAGGTGGTTTGAGCCAGTAGAGACTAAGTTATTAAGCATGAATCTGGTTCGAGATGCTTCCGAGAAGGTCAAGATGATCTAGGATTGGCTTCGTACAGCCCAATCTAGACAGAAGAGCTATGCGGATCGGAGGGTCTGCGATGTTTCATTCATGGTTGGAGAGTGAGTCTTGCTTCGGGTTTCACCCATGATGAGTGTGATAGGGTTCGGGAAGAAGGGAAAGTTAAGACCTAGGTATATCGGACCTTTTGAGGTCCTTGAGAGGATTGGAGAGGTGGCCTACAAGCTTTCCTTGACACCTAGTTTGTCTGCGGTTCATCCGATGTTCCATGTCTCTGTGCTCCAGAAGTATTATGGTGATAGTTTCATGTGATAGACTTTAGCACAGTCCAGTAAGGTGAGGATTTGACTTATATTGAGGAGCTTGCGGCTATCTTAGACCGGCAGGTTCGGAAGTTAAGATCAAAGGATATTGCTTCAGTGAAGCTTTAATGGAGGGATCCGATCTAGGACGGGACTTAGGAGACCGAGCATGACATGCAGAGTCGTTATCCTCATCTATTCACCACTTCAGGTATGTCCTTCTGCACGTTCGAGGATGAATGTTTGTTTTAAAAGGGGGAGAATGTAACAACCCGATCGGTCATTTTGTGAAATTTTACCTCGTTACCCTTTCATGCTTCACACTTGTGTGTCATTTCTTTTATGACTTGCAGGGTTGATTAGTTTTGTTCCGGAAAGTTTTCGGGTTGATTTGGACCCTTGATTCTTGACTCAGAAGTTTAAATTTGAAAATGATGACCAAACTTTAACTATTGTGAAAACGACCCCAGAACTGTATTTTTATGATTCCGATAGCTTCGTATTGTGAATTCGAACTTGGGCGTATACCCGTAATTGATTTTGGACGTTCGTAGGTTGATTTGCCGAAATTTGGCAATTTTAAGTTGAAAAGATTGACAGTAGGTTGACTTTTAGCTATCGAGCTCAGAATTTGATTTTGGGACTTGAAATAGGTCTGTTATGGTGTTTAGAACATGTCTGCAAAATTTAGTGTCGTTTGGAGTTGATTTGATAAGAATCGGACGCTTAGTTGCAAGTTTAGAAGTTCTTGAAAATTTCTTTGACATTCTTGCGTTTTAGAGCTCAATTCGTAGTTTTAGATGTTATTTCTATGTTTTGATTGCGCGAGTAAGTTCGTATGATGTTTTTTAGACTTGTGTGGATGTTCCATTTGAAGCCCCGAGGGCTTGGGTGAATTTCAGACGCTTAGTGGAGTGTTGTTGGAAATCAAAGTTGCTGGTTTTTCTGCAGGCCTCTGATATTGCATTAGCGAGCTTTTAGTTCGCATTTGCAAGGGTAGGCCAAGCCTGTTGGGTTCGCATTTGCGAACCCAGTGTTCGCATTTGCGAACCCAGTGTTCGCATTGCGAAGTGTGCCTGGGAATGAGCTATTTGGCATTTGCGAAGGTCCATGGTTCACAATTGCGAACTTTTCATCGCAATTGCGAAATTTTCATTGCAATTGCGATGATAGCAGAGATGGGAGGATCTTCATATTTGCGAGAGATTCTTCGTATTTGCGAGGTTCGTAATTGCAAACCCCAGGTCGAATATGCGGCATCTACGGTTGATCAAATAGCTGAGGGACTCGATTTTTGAGTTCATTCTCTCATTTTGAACCCTAGACTCGGTAAGAGACGATTTGTAGAGGGGATTTTCACCTACAAACCCTTGGGTAGGTAATTGTAATCTATTTCTAATCATATTTTATCAATATATTATAGATTTTAACATCAAAATCATGTGAATCAAAGTAGAAATTTATGAAACTTTATCAAGTTTTTGAAAAATAAGAAATTGAGTTTTGAGAATCGATTTGGACTCGGCTTTTGAAACTAATCACATATATGAATGTCACGATCCAAAATCCAAACTGTTTTGATGGCACCTAACCCAACCAGCTAGGTACTCCAATTAACAAAATAACATAATATAATAAAGCTCATGTGAATCAAAGATGAGATAATTGAATTTTATACAACTTCCCAAGGACTGGTAATACAAATCATGAGCTTCTAAGATTTAGAATTTACAAAGCTGATATGAATTTAAGTACATCATTTGTTTGAACTGTATAGGAACATATTAAAACTCTAAAGCTACGAAGATCAAGAGGCAGCTATGACCAGAACGCAAGTGCATCTACAGATCCAGCTCCCACCGTGCACAGCAACATCAACATCCAACATCTACACGTAAGGTGCAGAAGTGTTACAAATCTAACCTTATGTTGAAAGTAGTGGCGAGCTGGGACAAGGGTCAGAGTCCAACTCCAATAACCAGCAACATTCATAGCAATAATAATAAAATGGTACATGAAAATAATTCAGAGGTAAGATGCTCAGCTCGTTCACAGTTACGGAAAGATAAGAATGCTTTTCAATTATAACAGTAAATCTTGCACTGAAAGCACCAAAAGCATATGAATAAGTTTGAAAACTCTGATTTTTTCCAAAAATCTTTCAACAATAAATAAGATGTTTCATTTTCAGATAGCATGAGGAAAATACATCTCTATGCCTACATGTTAATATACAGGTGAAATCATAAATGTCACCAAAGCTGGGTAGCCGAAGGTAATGCATCTCTATGCATGTATCTCAAGTACGCAGGTCAAATGCAATGCATCTCAATGATGAACTCATGTACTCACCCTCTCAGAGTACTCCATCTCATTGTCTCGTATCCTCACTCATCATGCTCAATACTCAGCACACTCAGTCACTCAGTACTGTACAGGTTAGATCCAGCCCACATGCAAATAAACCAAGGCAGATCCAGCCCAAAGATGCAAATAAACCAGGGCAGATCCAGCCCAGTGCAAATGAACCAAAATGCAAGTAAACCAAGGCAAATCCAGCTCAATGCAAATGAACCAGAATGTAAATAAACCAGGGCATATCCAGCCCAATGCAAATGAACTAGGGCAGATCCTGTCCAATGCAAATGATTGCTAGCAATTGCACTCATTGTGGATGTGTAGACTCCGGAGGGACCGATCCAGCCCAAGCACTATAATAAACCAAATCCTGGCATGAATAAATAAAGCTTGTTGCGGCGTGCAGTCCGATCACATAAATATCACTCACAACAGGTCCTCGACATCACTCAATCATCAATCTCTCCAGTCTCATGGGCTCACAACACTCATGTTAAGCAGCCCAAATCAATGATATGAGATGTGACAATATACAATAACAGAGACTAAGATATGATATGTAATGATGAATACGCTGAGTACATAACTGCAACCAAGCAAATAACTTTCAGCAAAGAACGACCACTGTGGGTCCCAATAGTACCAGTATATAGCCTAAACATGATTCCTAGCATGAATTACAGCTCAAATGCTCTAACACATAGAGTATAGTAAAAGTGTTTAGATAAAATAGCTACACAGTTCCATGGAATCGACTAAATCACAACTTACACGGTGCATGCCCACACGCCCGTCACCTAACATGTGTGTCACCTAAACATCAATCACATAACGCTTAATTCGGGGTTTCATACCCTCAACACCAACTTTAGAAGTGTTACTTACCTTGAACAAGCCAAATCCAATATCAAGCAAGCCAAGTGATGCTCCAAAAATGCCATCCCGCGCGTACCGACGTCCGAACTACTCGAAACTAGCCAAAAGCAACTCAAATACATCAATTAACACCAAAAGGAACAAACCCAATCGATAAAGATCGAATCTTTAATCAATGCCCAAAATCAACCCAAAACTCGAGAAGCTTATAAAATTCGACAACCCATTAAATACGAGTCCAACCATACTAGTTTCATTCAAATTCGAAACTAAATCGATGTTCAAAACTCAAAAACTCATTCTATGAAACTTTAGGCTAAGATCCCCAGTTTTCTCTTTACAATTCATAATCCAAATGCCAAAAGTGAAGATAGAATCACGAAATAAAATCAAAATCGAGTCTAAGAAGCACTTACCAAATCCTTGTGATGAAAATCCCCTTAAAATTGCTTCAATCCGAGCCCCGAATCTCAAAATATGAATAAAAAAACCAAAAACCTCAATTTTATAGTTTCTGCCTAGAAATTCCGTATATGCTGTCACACTGTCGTATTTGTGATCGCCGCTTCTGCGGTAAAATTCTTCGCGTCTGCGAAAATAGCTAGTCCCATATCACTTGCACTGCGGTAGAAAAATTCCGCTTCTACGAAAGCCTTCGCACCTGCGCTCCAAATCGTTGCTTCTGCGCACACGCAGGTGCACCTCTTCCTCCACATCTGCGATGATCTCCAGTCAAGCCTTTTTGCGCTTCTGCGACCAATTGTCCGCATCTATGGACTCGCATCTGTATCCATTCTTCCGCAAATGTTGAAGCACTAGAACCAGCATACCTTCAGCAATGCAACATGAAACAAAAATGGTCTGAATCTCGTCCGAAACTCACTCGGGACCTGTCCAAATATACCAACAAGACTCACAACATAACATGGACCTAATCAAGGCCTCAAATCACACATAACAACATCGAAACGATGAATCGTACCTTAAATCAAACTTAAATGAACATTGAACTTTCAACTTCCAAAACTCGCGCCAAAACATATCAAATTAACTCGAAATGAACTCAAATTTTGCACACAAATACCAAATGACATAATAAAGCTATTCCAATTTCCAGAACCACAATCCGGACCCGATTTCATAAAAGTAAACTCCTGGTGAAACTTATGAACTTTCCAAACCTTCAAATTTCCAACTTTCGCCAATTAATGCTAAATCCTTCTAGAAATATCCAAATGCAATTCTAGGTATACACCCAAGTCCATAATCACCATACGGACCTAACGGAGCCCTCAAACTTTATCCTGGGGTCAAATTCACAAAACTCAATCTTGGTCAACTCTTCCAACTTAAAGCTTCAACGATGAAATTCATTCTTCCAAATAAAACTCCCGATCACCTGAAAACTAAAACTGACGATACACACCAGTCATAGTACATCATTTGGAGCTACTCATGCCCCCAAACAACCGAGAGAAGTACAAATGCTCATAACAACCGGTCGGCTCATTATAATGAACTCGTGGGGTCATGGGTAGATGGAATGTACCATTGGACCGGAGTTTTGACCGGGCAAGCCCCACATTGACTTTTGTCACCTTTTGAAAAAAATGTAAGGATCTTAACTTTTTATATTGCAATTGAATTCTCTAGTATTGATTGATGATATTGAGTCGATTTTGGTTAGATTTGAGCCGTGTAGGGGTGGATTGTATGGGAAAAGCTATTTTCGAGTTTTAAATATGCCTAATTGAGGTAAATGTCTTGCCTAACTTCGTGTGGGGGAACTAACCCTTAGGATTGGTATTTTTTTATTCAATTGTACTATATGAAATCCGTGTACGCAAGGTGGCAAGTGGGTACATGGGTTGTACGTAGTATTTGACCTGTTTAGGCTACTTAGACTATTTTCATGCCTTATTATTTTCTAAATTTTCATTGTCAAATTATCCTTAATTGAGTTAGAATATCCTTAAATGCCTCAGTTGAGTTGTTTAGTATTTGATCTACATCCTACTTGCTAAATTACTTCCCTGCTTTAGTTGAACTTGTTGTCTCTTCTATTTTTACAAGCTATGTCTTCACTGTTAATTATCATTGTTGGAGTAATTGTTCATATTATCCCTTTACTTGTTGATTTCCATTATTTGAGATTCATCGTTGAATAGTATCTCTTTTACTGTGAAGTTAGTCTTATCTAATATTGTGGTTATACATTATTTCTCTCATTCTTGGGATATTTGGTGTTGCAGTTGTGGAAGTCGTATTAAGTTGAAGCGATGTTGGTTATTGTTGAAACATCTATCTTATTGAGCATTTTTCATCCATTGTTGTTGATATTCTCGTATACGTTTTGTTAGAGCCATGGGCTATTATTGTGAAAATATTGATATTGTTGTTGTTGGCAAGTTGTGATATGGGAACTCATGGTGCCAATTGTTATTGTGATATGATATTGACGCGTGGCAGTATAAGGCTCGGTTGATGTGCATGCGATTGTATAAGGTGGGACTTATGTGCATTATTGCTTCTAGGGGAACTACGTGAAGCCACATGGCGTCATAAGGTGGGCTGAAGTGCGTGTAGCTATTTCGGGAAAAACTATTTTCAAAACCTATTTTTAAATATAAGGCTCACGCGGCGGTATAAGTAAAGATTGTGTTTGAAATTGAGAAATGTGAATACGAGGCAGTATGTCATGACCCCAAATTTCCCTCCGTAGGATGTCGCGATGGCACTTAGCTTCTAAGACTAGTTAAGCCTAAAAACATGCGGAATATAACTGAAATAACAATTAAAGTATTAAAATCCAACAACTAATATAAAGGAAATCTCTACAACTCAGTATATACATGCTTGCCCCAAAACCCGGCGAAATACAAGTCACAAGCTCTATAAGTGATACTGAATATCCCTATGCAATAGTGTCTAAATAAGGACAAGGAAATAAAATAATCCAGGTGGAAGGGGGACTCCGAGGCCTGCGGACAGTGGCAGGTATAACTTGAAGTCTCCGCGTACGAACTCAGTTTACTGATACCTGGTCTGGTAGGAAGTACCAGGATCTGCACAAAAAGATGTACAGAAGTGTAGCATGAGTACACCACAACGGTACCCAGTAAGTGCCAATCCTAACCTTGATAGGGTAGTGACGAGGTCAGGTCAAGGCCCTATTGGAATAAATAAAAGACTGAACAAGTGTAAGGCAATGTAATAATGGCATTAATAAAAATTTAAACAACAAATGGCATATCAAGGTTGACTACACGGAATTAAAGCAATTTAATGTAGCACAGAGAAAATAATTAATAATATGCTAAGGAAACAACAACCAACGACAGGTGCAAAAATGGAGAAATGCCAACAAGAGTCGCTACCGAGGTACCCCCTCGTAGTCTCATGTCACAAAAATAAATCACAATCTTTCCTTATATCATTGGGGGAGCCTTCACATTTAGTTTTGAAAAATCATTTATTGAAATAGTATCCCGCGTTTTAGCCCACCTTATCACACGACATGACTTCTAATAGTACCCCTACTAGCCATGCGTATCAAGGCCACCTTATCTCACCACATGCCTTTCAACCCCAAAAACTTTTATCACCGCATGCGTATCAATATCACAATGTACCATAGATCGCACCTCAAGTGCCCAATATCTCAACTAGCCAAAACAAAACAACAATAATAGTATTTTCACAGTAAGGAGCCCATGGCTCAATCACAATGTACACAGAAGTCTCAACAATAATAACCGGAAATGAACAGCTCAATAGAATGGTATTTCACAACTTAACACTTTGCCTCAAAGTGAATCGCGGCCTTTATCTTAATACCAATTTCAACAACAAGATATTCCAAGAATGACAACTTCAAGTAAAGAGTTCAACAGTCAAATAAAGAAAATGAAATAAGGGAAAACAAGAACTTCAGTTAAACACGTAGAGCATGTTGAGGTGACTTAATTAAGGCATGAAAAGAATCTACTTAGCTAAAACCAATAATTTCCACATTTAGCCCATGTACACACTCGTCACCTTGCGTACACAACTTTCACATATCACAATTATCACAACCAACACAATTCCTAAAGGGTAATTCCCCCACACAAGGTTATACAAGTCACTTACCTCGCTTAGCATTCCACAATCTAACCAATCACAACTTTTCCTTTAGAATTTACCTCCGTTCGATCCAAATCAAGTCAAAATTGACTCAATAATATCAATTAATGCATTAGAAATTAATTCCATAACATAAAGGTTCGATTGCTACATTTTTCCCAAAAGTCAACACCCGAGTCCCCTCGGTCAAACCTGATACGAGGGGCAGATTTTGACAACCCATATTCCTACGAGTTCAATTACGTGATTTGTGTTCGAAACGGAATCCAATTTGACTCCCAAATCAATGAATTTCATATTTTCGGATTTTTGACAAAACCCCCTAATTTTTCACTGTAGATTCATCAAATTTAAGACCAAAAATGAAGATTGAATCATGGAATATAATCAAATCGAGTTAAAAATACTTAACCCAATCCATGTGGTGAAAATCCTCTCAAACATCGCCTAAATCCGCGTTCCCTAGCTCCAAAAATGTTGGAATGAGCTTATAAAAAAATTGCCCAATAAAAACACTAATCCGGTCGCTATAAGCCCAACTCCCGTTACTAAAAGTGCCAAATCCGGTCGCTAAATGTGCGCACCAGAACCTGCTTGCACCAGCAATTTATTTTTCACTCACAAGGCTCCAACTCCATCATATGAACTCGGAATTTGACGATTCTTGTTCCTATGAGTCATAAATAATCATGCAAACCTTATCGCTCAATCAAAACTCAATTCAGAGCTCATTCGCTCGTTAAATAATTAACTCATGCTTCTCGGTAAAAACCCAATCACGACTTAATAAAATTAAACCAAACATTCCAGATCATTCCTATAAATTATTATCAAACTCCGGGAAGTCTCGAAATTAAATTTCGATCTCTAGACTAAAAATGGACCTTTGGATCATTACATGCTTATGCTCAAAACAATGTCAAAACACCAAACACGTTAAAAAACCCATCCAAAACTCATTCGAGCCCCTCGGAACCCCGTCCAACCATACCAACAAGTCCCAAAAAAATCATAGGAACTTACTCAAATCCTCAAATTGCCTCTAACAACACTAGAATCACGAATCACGCGTCAATTCAAGCCTAAGAAACTTATGAACCCCGAATTCCAAGACTAATGCTGATTCATACCAAACCAATTTCGATTGACTTTAAATTTTGCACACAAGTCATAAATGACAGTACAGACCTATTCCAGCTTCCGGAACTTGGATCCGTCCTCGACATCAATAAAGTCAACTCCTGATCAAACTTTTAAAAATCTTTCATTTTTCCAACTTTCACCACTTCATGCTGAAACAACATACGGACCTCCAAATCAACATGCGGACATGCTCTAAGACCAAAATCAGCATACAGAGCTATTGGAACCATCAAAACTTCATTCCGGAGTTGTCTACCCAAAAGTCAAACTACGGTCAACTTTTACAACTTAAACCTCCAACTTATGGACTAGGTGTCCCATTTCACTCTGAAACTCTCCCGAACCCGAAACCAACTACCACGGAAAGTCACATAACCACAATATAAAATAGAGGAGACAATAAATAGGGGATCAGGGCTAAAATACTTAAAATGACTGACCGGATCATTACATTCTCCCCCTCTTAAAACAAACGTTCATACTTGAACGAGTATAGAGACATACCTGAAGTGGTAAGTAGAAGAGGATAACGACTCTGCATGTCGTGCTTGGTCTCCCAGGTCGCCTCCTCGATCAGATGACCCCTCTATTGAACCTTCACTGAAGCAATATCCTTTGACAACTTTTGAATTTGCCGGTCCAAGATGGCCACCGTCTGCTTAAATAAGACAAATCCTTGTCCAACTGGATTGAGCTGAAGTCTAACACATGAGACGGATCACCATGGTACATTCGGAGCATAGAAATATGGAATAATGGATGAGCTGCAACTAGACTAGGTGGTAGTACAGGCTTGTAAGCCACCTCTCCAATCCTCTCAAGAATCTCAAAAGGCTCGATACACATAGGGCTCATCTTTCCCTTCTTCCCGAACCTCATGAAATTCTTCATGGGCGAAATCCGGAGCAAGACCCGCTCCCTAACCATGAATGCAACGTCATGAACCTTCTGATCCGCATAAATCTTCTATCTAGATTGGGTTGTACAAAGTCGATCCTGAAACAATTTAACCTTTTTCAAAGCATCTTGAACCAAGTTTGTACCCAATAGCCTAGCCTCACCTAGCTTAAAGTAACCCACCGGAGACCGACACCGCCTCCCATGCAAAGCCTCATATGGATCCATCTGGATGCTCGACTAGTAGCTGTTATTGTAGGCAAACTCTGATCTCGGCAAAAACTTATCCCAAAACCCCCAAATTCCATCACACATGCATAAAGCATATCCTCCAATATCTAAATAGTGTGCTCGGACTGTTCGTCCGTCTGAGGGTGAAATGATGTGCTCAACAAAACCTGCATGCCTAGCTCATGCTGTACGGCCCTCCTGAATCACGATGTAAATTGTGTACCCGGTCAGAGATAATGGACATCGGTATACCATGAAGTATGAAAATCTCGAGAATATAAACCTAAGCCAGATGCTTTGAAGAGTAAGTAATCACCACTAGAATGAAATAAGACGACTTGGTCAACCTACCCACAATTACCCAAATTACATTGAACTTCCTCTAAGTCTGCGGGAGCCCAACAAGATCCATAGTAATCCACTCCCATTTCTACTCTAGAATCTCTAGCCTCTCATGCAATCCGCCATGCTGCTGATCCTCATACTTCACCTTTTGACAATTTAGGCGTCGAGCTACATACTCCACCATGTCTTTCTTCATTCTCCTTCACCAATAGTGTTGCCCCAAGTCTTGACACATCTTGGAAGCACCCAGATGAATGGAGTACCGCGAACTATGAGCCTCTAGAGAATCAGCTCACGCAAACCATCTATATTGGGCATACATAGCCTGCCCTGCATCTGTAACACACCGTCATCCCCAATAGTGACCTTCTTGGCATTGCCGTGCTGAATTGTTTACTTGAGGACAAGTAGATAGGGGTCATCATACCGACGCTCTCTAATACGATCATAAAGAGAAGACCGAGAAACCACACAAGTCAAAACACGAATTTGCTCCGAAACATCCAATATATCAAACTGGTTGGCTAGGGCCTGAACATCCAATGCCAATGGCCTCTCTACTGCTGGTAGATATGTTAAATTGCCCAAGTTCTCCGCCTTGCGACTCAAGGCATTACCCACCATACTGGCCTTTCCTGGATGATATAAAGTGGTGATATCATAGTCCTTAAGCAACTCTAACTATCTCCACTACCACAAGTTAAGATCCTTCGGTTTGAATGGATGTTGTGGACTCCGGTTGGTATAGACCTCACAAGGGACACCGTACAAATAGTGCCACCAAATCTTCAAAGCATGAACAATAGCTGCTAACTCAAGGTCATGGATAAGATAGTTCTTCTCATGCACCTTCAGCTATCTAGACGCGTAGGCGATCACCCAACCGTCTTGCTGCACCCTATTTTACATTAGTCAAGACGGGATTCAACTTGTGGTTTCTCTGTTGTTGATGAAAGAGAGTCGCCACCTAATATTTAAAGGTATATTAAGGTACCTAATTAATTACTAAGTCATGTTCTTATTGGTCCAATAACCAATTAGATTATAGGTAAGGGTTCTTGTTCTTCCAAGGCGAAGGTGTTAGGCACCCCTTAGAATCTACCTGAGGTAGCTCCATAGGATTTAGACTAAGTTTGGGATCAATTATTTGTAAAAATGCTTTGATTAGTAATAAGGAAGGCTGCTTACTGTATACCTAAGTACGATATAGTAGAAGAATGTGAGATCCTAAAGGAATACGAGTTTAGGAGGAATTGCATAAGATATATTGAAAGAGTCTTGAAATTGGTACATAAATGGTACAAATTTTATAAGTTTATAAAAGATTGAGTTATGAAAATAATTTGATTTGGGAGATGGTTATTTACATAATGCTAAAAGGATGGTTTGTAAGAAAGTGAGCCTAAAAATACCTCAGATTCGGAGGATTTTCAAAGAAGGGGTTATTTGCCGAAAATTCCTTAAAGGCGACAGTTCTTTGAAGTTCTGATTTTTCTATTGAAAAATGAAGTTGGAATCTGACTCTCCCTTTTTGAAATAGAGTTGTTGTTTTGCTAACTTCTAGATTTCAAAATCTTTAAAGGTAAGAAGGGTAAGTGTAAAGCATAATAATTCGCGAGCGGATTATAATTAGTGAATTAAGGATCTACTTCTAACTAGTTTCCCTTTTAAATCCTATACTGTTTATGGCTTGCCTAAGTTCATATAATACTAAAACATGAAAGAAAAGCATATGTTCTTATATATGAGTGTTATATACATGAGATATAAACAACAATAAATACATAACAAATACAACTAACTTTAAACTAGTAGAAGAATTAAACTAATTAACGAGACAGTAATAATGATAAAGGAGTTGAGGGAAAGAGGACTAGACTCTGTGATTAGGCCTCAAGAAGGTAGGCCCAGTAGTAAGGAAACGTGAACATAGCTGACTTGGGATTCCTGGACGAGATGCAATAAGGCTGGAAGTGGACCTGAGTTCATCAAGAACTCAGAGGCCCAAATAGGTGTACATGTCAAAAAAAAATGAGAAAGTCATTAGACATATATCCAATATATTCAACGTGTTCTAACCATAAATCATACTTTGATGAATATGAGAAAGATACAAACAGATAATTTAAGCAAGAATAAGATTAATATGATAGAGGAAATTATATATTAATGTGATGGCTTTACTTAACAAATAATTCACATCAGAAATCTTTCGTTGTCATTAAACACTAAATTCTTAAAGAACTGAATGTGTCAATGAATTAAGAGCTAAGTAGAGAGCCCTACTTAAGGTCAATGCTCTGTTTGGATCCCCGACACTTCAAAGTTCCCAAGGGACTCAAGGTCCAGGGCAATGCTTGTCTCGGGGAGGGCAGCCCAACCAAAAGTCGAATTCCGCTCCCAAATACCATTAATCACTGACGACATATTTTTCTTATGGGTTTAAGTGCCAATGAGGCCCTTCCAATGCAAACTAAGTACTAAGGTATTACCTACCACAAAATATATACTTTCCTCTTAATGAAAATAACACAAGAGAGTACAGATTATTTTTTAATATTAAATAGGGGACATATATCAAGGAAACCTAAGGGGGAGGG